>CABHPH010153899.1:2551-52436 GCA_902168325.1 Peromyscus nudipes
TTTTGGTTTTTCGAGACAGGGTTTCTCTGTGTAGCTTTGCGCCTTTCCTGGAACTCACTTGGTAGCCCAGGCTGGCCTCGAACTCACAGAGATCCTCCTGGCTCTGCCTCCCGAGTGCTGGGATTAAAGGCGTGCGCCACCAACGCCCGGCCAAAGCCATCTTCTTGAGCGGAAGCTGTTTGCAACTTTCATTCTGGGGAAAGTCTGTGATTGCCTCCAGTTCAATTCTTCTGGGATGTTCACCCACACATCACTTTCTCTTTTTAATATGGACATTCAACTTCGTGTAGTCGTTCCTTCCATCTTCTTAGGAGCTCCCCATTTCTTTTCTTCTCATCAATGACCTGTCCCACAGAAGCACTCAGACTCTTAGATGTTCAGTTCTCGGTCCTGTTCTCTTAACAATGAGACAGACCATTTTGATCTCCTTAACTCTGCCCATGTTTTTTCCGAGGCATGACCTGAGCCTAGCTTTGCCTTTTAAGGTCAGAAAGATGGGGTGAGTGGTTGTTAAGAATTGTAACAGGCGCCGGGCAGTGGTGGCGCATGCCTTTAATCCCAGCACTCGGGAGGCAGAGCCAGGCGGATCTCTGTGAGTTCGAGGCCAGCCTGGTCTCCAAAGCGAGTTCCAGGAAAGGAGCAAAGCTACACAGAGAAACCCTGTCTCAAAAAAAACCAAAAAACCAAAAAAAAAAAAAAAAAAGAATTGTAACAGGCTACATCATGGAACATCATCTCGGCTTCCTTTCTTCCCAGAAGAATCAGAGTTCAGATCGCCCACAACACGCCCCACACCCACCCCAGCCCAGATTTTCTTTTTTAGAAACTAGCAAAGATAAAGGAAGTTTGGAGGTGTTGATTATGAAGTTTACCAAGGGTCTAACCTGAATTAATGGAGTCTAAGTTAGACTCTGGCCAAGGGCATGGACAGCGATGGGATGTCTCTTGGCTTCTCACTATGGGCAGACCAGCAGCAGACACAGAAAGGCTCTTACTTCTCTTGGTTGAGGCTTTTGGATTTGTGCACCCCTCCCAGTGTGTGTGTGTGTGTGTGTGTGTGTGTGTGTGTGTGTGTGTGTGTGTAGCCCTAGGCTGGCTTCAAGCTCACAGTCCTCCTGCTTCGGTCTCTCAAGTGTTGAGATTACAGGTTTTGACCATTTTAATCTTTCTGTTTTCCCAGGAGCTTTGCCTGACCATGGCTTCAGCTCAGGCTTTACTTCCTTCCTATACTCAGGAAATCCTTGAACTCTATGGCTTGTTAGACAATCCCAATTTTAAAAACTGAGGACAGCCAGAGGTGGTAGTATATGCTTGTAATCCCAGCACTCAGGAGGCTAGGGCAGGGGGATGCTACAAGTTCAAGGCTGGCCTGAGCTACATAGTCAGACTCTGTCTCAAAACATCAAAAACCAAACCAACAAAAACCCTACCACTAGTAACAAATTATCCCACACCGTAGAACAGTGCCCATCGGTGATATATTGACTTCTGAGCTTCCCTGCCTCAGAGGAAACTCCTGAGTAATCACACTAAACAAATAGCATAGTCACACCCAGAAAACAGTGTGTCTATGTTTAAAAGGATAGCTATTTCCTGATCATAACTTTCCTAGAACCTGATCTTTGCCTTGCTTGAAGGATTTTCTCAGTTGCTGTGAGTGGTAGATTTAACTCATCTCAATACTATATGTTGTACATATTACATAATAATGTGCTGACAACATTCATATATAGTCTATCCCTGTAGCCATCAAACTTCAGTTTAGTCTAGAGAGGACAGACCTGTGTCTGAGGCCACAAGGATGAAGCCTCAAAGTAAAAACTAGACTTTGGGGGCTGGAGAGACAGCTCAATGACTTAAAAGAGTCGCTATTCTTCCAGAGAACCCAATTGGTTCTCAGTCTGTATTTCTGGCTCCAGAATTTCCAAGGGCACCTGCACATATGTGGTAAACAGACAGACATGTAAATACATTTTTTTTCAAAGGTAGGCTTTTGAGGCTTGCTCAGAGCGGTCTTAGAGGTTTAGTGAAGGAAGATGCTCTTGACACAGGGGCTGAAGGTTAAGACTCCACACTGGACAATGGCTGTCAGCCTGGAGAGGAAAGCAGGTGGGCTATGTGTGGAGGACACTGGTTAGGCCGTGCCCCTGCAGGCTTCCTTGGTCTGACAGACAGCCCTTCATCCCCTCTGTTGGGAGATACTTTCTCTCTTCATTTTCTCTGGCTCTGGTTCACTTTCCATATCCTTTCTCTTCAGGTGTATAACCCTTCTCAGGCTATAAAACCCCAGGGTGACGAGCTGAGTCTCAGTGACTCACACAGCTTCTCAGCCCCAACAGTGCCAGCCACGTCTTCTAAAAAATTAACTTTATATAAAGTCGTCCGAGCCCCCAAAGGGGCTGGGACATGTGTTGTAACCAAGTTGGAGGATTCAGTTGCTTTGTAAAGGATCCAAGCATGTATCCTTTTAAATTGAATGAAAATTCAAGAGAATTAAAGAATGTTTCCCTTTGGCTTAAAAACCAAAGGCGTGCCTCTTCGTACCAGTCTTTAAGGTTGTAAATGTCTGTGAGAAAACCTAATTAGGGTGGTTTGTATAAAAGCACTCCCTTTAAAACCTAAGGCATGTGGTCTCAGTGGACAGATCTTCAAAAACAGGTTCAAACATATTGGTCTGCGCTTGTTTCTATGCTCTCTGATTTATTCTAGACGTCACAGCCCAGGATGATTGGATATTAGGGATTAGAAAAATTCCTGGAGGGGTTGGGGAGTTGACTCAGTTAGTACAGTACTTGCTGCTGGGACATAGGCATTCGAGTTTGGATCCTCAGCACCCATGTAAAAAGCCTTTCCAGCCTTGGGAGGCAGAGACAGGAGCATTCCTGGAGTTCCATGGCTAGCCAGTCTAGCCAATGGGTGAACTCCAGGCCCAGGGAGAGACCCTGTCTCAAACTGTAAGGTGGAGAGTGATTTGTGAAGATACCAACTTTGGCCTCTGGTTTCCATATGCATACACACACACACACACACACACACACACACCATGCATTATGCACACACATGCACATACACAGAAAAAGTGCTTGGAGTAAAAGTGTATCATGAAACAAAGACAGTTACTAGAAAAACGACTTTTTTTTTCATTAGCTCTTTCCCAAAGATTAAGTGCTTCTACACACACAATACAAACTTGGGCACATTTGTTCTTGGCAGCAGCCTCGGGTTACTGTGTCATGCAGGTGCGTTATTCCAGAGGGGCGAAGTCAGTTGCTATAGTAACAGGACAGGCTTTTGCTGAAGTTTGCTAGGAATTTGTTTGATTTTTGTTTTGTTATTGAGACACGGTCTCATTATGTACCTCAGCTGGCAACCAAATCTCAACCCTCCTGCCCCAGTCTCCCGAGTGCTGGCATTATAGGCATGTAGCACCACTCCTGGCTCTCACTGAGTTTTGATTCTAATGTTTCCCCGGATCATGATGCTCTTCAAGTCATCTTGTCATGTATCCACCGAAATGAGTCTTATAACCTTGTTCCCACAAAGTAAGAGTCTCCCCAACCATGTGGATCTGTAGACCATTGGAAGTGACCCTCTGTGGATAGCACAAATTCACAGAAACCTTGACACGGAATCATTATCACTCACAGCTTGGGAGCTGAGCCTGTGGAATGAGAATCAAGGTTAGTGCTCTCTGCCCGAGGCCTGGGGAAGCCACAAGAGAGTGCGCTTCACTCTAATGGTAACTAAGTGGCCAAGGAATGGCTTTGAATCCCGATCCTGTTGCTCACTGGCTATGATAGAACCTGTGAAAAAGTTCCTTAAATTCTCAAGGCTTCTGATTCCTCAGGCACAAGCAGGGTGTGAACACCGCTTAACCGTTGTGTTCACAAGCGATCTGTGAGGGAGTGCAAAATAAAGGGCTCAGCCTAAAGGCTGACTGACAAAAGGAAGCTGCTGCCCGTGATTGTTCCCACCAAAATAGAAGTCCTAGAACAGGGACTCTTAAGTTGAAGGGCCCGGACCAGACTCCTAGGCAATTCTCTTACTAGCTGTGAGGTCGTGAGCCAGTCTGTTTACCCTCCCTGTCTTGGTTTCTCCATCAGTAACATGAGTCCTATCTATCTCGTAAGGTTGTTTGGGATTGCTTTTCTTAAAATTTAAATTAAATATTACACGCATACGGATGTATCAGAGTGTGGATTCATGCTCACGAATGCAGTACTCTTGGAGGCTAGAAGAGGTCAGATCCCTTAGAGCTGAGGTTAAGGGCCTTTGTGAGCTATCCAGTCTGAGTGAGTTCCTCTGAACAGAACACTTCCTTAACCACTGAGCCATCTCCCTCGTAAGGTTGTTATAAGAATGTATGCTATACTGTACGCGTCAGAGCGTTAAGTGTGTGCTATTCACGCTTCTAAATTCTAACTTCTTAAATCGTCGCTGGCTTGGGGCCACCTGATTTTTGTGCTCGACTAAATTTCTATGTCATAACACTAATACTTTGAAGAAAATGAGTTTCATTTTTTTATTTATATATATTTTAAAAAGATTTATTTTCACATGTACGCATATGTGTGCATGCGTGTCTGTGAGTATATGTGAGGATGTGTGCGGGACACCCTTGGCTGGTCACAAGAGCGTTAGGATCTGCACTCCCATCCTCAAGATGTATAACAATCACTCTTAACTGGAGCCACCTCTCCGGTCCCCAGAAATCGAGGTTTAGAAATTGGAGAGGGGAGTCTATTTGTTATTGAGAAGGCTTCACAGTCTTGGGAAAACAATTTTTAAACACCGAACACTGGATATACAGTAATTAGAGCCTTCTAGTTGCACCCAGTTATTGATATCAATTGGTGAACTCTGGTCTTACAAGGTTACACTTGCTCCCTGTTTCAGGCCCTGGCCAGCTGTGCAGGTTGAGGTTGCATTACAGTTTGGGCAGTCTCTTCCTCTTGAGAACATTAGCTATATTTAGGTCAGTTGAGATGAGTTTAATATGCTGCATATTGCTTTGAGTCCAGTTGATCCCAGAACAGCTGGTTCCACTAGCCAGAATGATGAAGTCCAATGTTAGAGCGAAGCCCCAGAAAACACAGCGTTTGGGATGTAGATCTGTGTGTTCCGGTGGAGATGAGCTGCTGTCTGCCGTCACCTCCCAGTTAGCTAGTCCACCTCGGGGTTTTTTTTTTTCCTCTTCTTTATCCTTGGGTTCAAAATATTCTGTGTGGATATAATCAGCATGCAGGTGTGTAATATGCCTTCCAGGGACTGTGTTTATTTTCCAAAATGGAAGAGTCCTGTATTTTTCTAATTATAAAAATAAATCCCATTTTAGAAATGTTCAAATAATGCAAAAACTGAAACACCATGGAAAAGACAAAAACTGCACATCCTTCTACTGCAGACCCATTGATGTTTATCTTTCTAGATGCTTCACAGCACACATTTATGTACATGTATAATGTATGGATACCACCTGGTAGGATGCATCTATACTGTCATTTCAATGGGTAAATACAATTCCACTTCATTACTGTACTGTGTTTTACTATTTTATAGTAAATATTCACTGTTTTATAGTAAGTCAACGGTGATGTCGATGTTAGATCCCTACCCCGCCATGTTTTCAGAAGCCCTTGAGCTTGACAATTTTCCTTGCAGGAGGTCCCTTGTGACTCGGGTCTTGACTTAGAGATGGAGGAATTAGGATCATCTTCCTCTGTTGTCCCGGAGGAATAGCCGCAGAGGCTGGAGAGACAGAACACCACCAAGACAGGCATGGCTGAGCAGAGTCTCATCTCGTCTGAGCAGTGGCTTCAGCTGCATGGGCTTAAGAGCAAGAAGTTGACCTTGAGGCAGATCTTGGCACAGATTGGATTCCCGCAGTGTGAAGGTACAGTACTCACAGATGGCCCTCGGGGAGCCTACCTCAGCTCCTGAGAAATCACAGGCCTCTGCACTTGTTTGGATTCCACATCTCTGTCAGGGGAAAATACTTGTACATGGTCCATTCCAATATATACACATCATATAGAAATACAGCTATAACTACACAGATTCAATATTAGTGTTGCTTTACTTCATTTGAGTGTATGTATATGTGTGTATGCACATGTGTGTGGATGTGCACGTGTGTGTAGGCCAGAGAAGTACATCAGGTGTCGCTCTCTATTTCTATATACCTTATTTCCTCAAGACAGGGTCTCTCACTGAACCTGGAGCTCACAGCTTTTCACCATCAACTTCTGTCAAAATTTTGGTCCCCTGTCTTTCCCACCCTCAGCACTGGCGCGCTGGCTGGTCTTATGTCAACTTGACACAAGCTAGAGTTATCTGAAAGGAGGGAACCTCAGTTGAGAAAACGCCTCCATAAGAGTTGACTGTAAGGCATTTTCTTAACTAGTGATTGATGGAGGGAGGGCCTTGCCAATTGTGGGTGATACCATCCCTGAGCTAGAGGTCCTGGGTTCTATAAGAAAGCAGGCTGAGCAAGCCATGTGGAGCAAGCCAGTAAGCAGCACCTCTCCATGGCCTTTGCATCAGCTCCTGCCTCCAGGTTCCTGCCCTGCTTGAGTTCCTGTCCTGACTTCCTTCAGTGATGGACTACAATATGGAAGTGTAAGCCAAGTAAACCCTTTCCTTCCCAACTTGATTTTTGGTCATGGTGTTTTGTTGCAGCACTAGAAACCCTAACTAAAACAACCGAGGTTACAGGTATGTGCAGACATGCCCGGCTTTTTTACATGGGTTCTTGGGGGCATCAAAACTCAAGACCTTATCCTTACGCAGCAAGCACTCCAACCCCTAAGCCCTCTTCCAAACACCATTAGTTTCATTCTTTGTGTTTGGGGGAGTTGTGTGTATATGTGTGCTACATGTGTATGTGTGTATGTGTGTAAGTATGTAAAGGGATAAGATTTCCACATCGTGTCTTGACTCCATTTTAATTAATTAATTAGCTAATTAATTAATAATTTGGCTGGGTGTGGTATTGCACACCTTTGATTCCTATACTTGGGAGGCAGAGGCATGCAAATCTCTGTGAGTTCAAGGCCAGCATGGGCTACATAATGAGGCCTTGTCTCAAAAAAACATTTTTATTACATTTTATTTATTTAGCTGGGTGGTGGGGTATGTAGCAGTCAGAAGACAACCCATGGGGGCCAGTTCTCTCCTTTCATCACGTGGGTCCTGGAGATCAAACTCAGGTCCCCAGGTTTGGTGGCAAGTACCTTTACCTGCTGAGCCATCTCTCCAGCCCTCTACTTTATTTGTTGAAACAGGAGCTCTCATTGAACCTGAACTCCTGCAATTGGCTGGGCTGGTAGCCAGTGAGCTTTGGAGAACCAGCTCTCTCCACCTCTCCAGTGCTGGGATTAAAGGTGTGCACCACCCTGCCCCATGCCTTGCCCAGTGCAGAAGATCTGAACTCAGGTCCTCACATTTGTTTTGCAAGCGCTTTACCAACAGAGCCATTGTCTCAGCCCCAATTTAATTCTTTGTAATGAAAAGGTAGAAATTACTTTTATTTACTCACGCCCCAGCAGAGGTCTTGATTATTGTCTGGGATTCACAACTCCCTTTTAGGTGGAGGGAAGTATTTGCTTTATTGATTAAGACAGTAGCTGTGTACTGTCTCGGGAAGAATGTGCATTTCTTCTTCAATGGTCTAGTGGCTCATGTATGTTTCAGTTTAAAAAATGAATTTATTTATTGTGCATGTGTGTCCATGTGGGGGTGTGAGTGTGCATGCGTGAAGGTCAGAGGACAACTTGTGGGACTCAGCTTTCTCCTTTTCCCACGTGGGTTCTGCGGATCCAACTCAGGTTGTCAGGCTGACAGCAAGCATGGTCACCTGCTGGCCCATCTCATCAGCCCAGATGAATATGTTTCCAAATGTTCTAGCTGCCATGCTGGTTCTCATCTCTCGGTAATGAACATGTGTGAGAGTATTTTTATTTGTATTTTTTGGATACCGCATTGACTTGAGGCATTAATGAGACGTGAGACCTGGGAACAAGCGCTTCTGAGTGTCAGTGTGAGAGACAGTCCACTGCATGGGAAGTACCTTCTTCAACACATCTGTAACATGGTATATGAAAGGCATACCCTTAGGACAATTCCAATTATTACACAATTCCGAATTAGTCTACAAAACAAATATTTATTCAGCAGCCAGCAATACCACATTTGAATCTGAATTCCTCGCCGTCTCTCTTGGCAGCTAGTCTTGTGGTAGTCGATTGAAGTCTACATCATGCAGTTGCTACAGGCTGACCTGGAGTCCCCTGAATGCAATACTTTGCTCTCCAGTGCTCCGCCTTCTTGTATATTCCCTCTCGTGAGCTAGCACGGCTGTGTGCTGTTTACATACTTATGGACTGGGAGTTTGCCTATGGTTTTCTAATATATTAAGAAAATATTGTTGATGATATTCTTTAATGGGCTTTTACTGCTTGTAGAATCTACATCGATGTCACCTTTTATTTCTAATATTCATGATTTTCATTTCTCTTTATAAATATTTTGTTTTCATTTATTTATTTATTTATTTTTCACTTTTGTTTTTCAAGAAAGGGTTTCTTTTTGCAGCCCTGGCTATCCTGGAACTGGCTCTGTAGACCAGGCTGGCTTCAAACTCACAGAGATCCACCCGACTCTGCCTCCTGAGTGCTGGTATTTTATTATTATTTTTTCTTAGAAATGTTCTATTTTATTTAGTTTTTATTTTTCTTGAGGCAGGGTCTCTGGTTTTTCAAGACAGGATTTCTCTATGTAGCCTTGGCTGTCTTGAACTCACACTGTAGACCAGGCTGGCCTTGAACCCACAGAGATCCTCCTGCCTCTGCCTCCCAAGTGCTGTGATTAAAAGCGTTTACCACCTCATCCTGTTTGTTCTCATTCTTTGAAAGAGGTCTTGCTATATAGTCCAGGCTAACCTGGAATTTGCATTATAACTCAAACTGGTCTTGAACTCTCTATCGTTAGTAGTGTTCTCACCATTTATTGAGTTAAAAATATCTTTGTGTGTGTGTGTGTGTGTGTGTGTGTGTGTTTTCTTGGATACATTTGTTTTTCAGAATTGTGTTATTTACTTGCCAGGTATCTTAGGACTTGTAAAGATAACTTGTTCGGGATGATTTTTACACTAAATGCTATTGAGTCCACAGACTATGAATACCTGTGAATTTTCAGGCTCTGGATCTGTGTCTCACCGTCTACTGTGGTGAATGCCCCGCCCCCATACAAAAGAATGAGTGTTCCACATTTTTCGAGAATATTTGTAAGTGTTGTTTAGGTTAAGAGCATTGACAGTGCGTTGTCCATATATTTAGTAATTTTTGTGAATGAATTTGCCCCTTAGTTTGGTTGGGTTTTGTTCATGCATTAAACCCAGGGGCTGGCGCATGCTGTACCAGTGTCCTACCCCTCAACACACCCCCGAGTTGTCCACCGTTTAAAAGCTATTACTGCTTGTTTCTTCCTCATTCTTACTTCACAAGCTGGAGACCAAACTGCAAGCCCTGCCCCTTTTCATATCTGTCAGCCTATTTTGTATCTTTTGTTTAGATTGTACATTTTTTTATTGCTCTGTCTTTAAGTTCATTCACTCTTGGTTTTGCTCCTGAGCCCATACACTGGGTTTTTAATTTTGGTTATTCTATTTTTTTTTTTAAAAAAGAACATTTAGATCCAGCAAGGGAATATGGCTCATTTCTCCTTTCTATCTTGAAAAAACTTTATTATTGCCAAAATAATGGGTTTTGTGACACTTCCATACATACATTTAATGTTCTTTGACCATATTCTCACCCATATAACCCTCCCATAACCTCTCTTTATCCTCCCAAATAGTCTCCATTCTTTTGAATGTTCTCTATTCCTTAATTACTCTGCGTATGAGAGAAAATGTGATCCTCATCTTTCTGAGCCTGGCTTATTTCACTTAACACGATGTCCTCTGATTCCATCATCAACACAATTTCTTTCTTCTTTATGCTTAAATAATACTCCACTGGATACACAGCACATCTTCTCTGTGCATTGGTTCACTCACCAATGGGCAGAGCTGGTTCTGTAGCTTTAGCTCTTGAGAGCAGGGCTGTGGTGAATGAAGGTGTGCCAGCATTCCTATTTCCAGCTGACTCCAACTCCTCCAGGCGTGTACCTGGCAGTGGTACCTGGATTATGCAGTAGTTCCGTTCTTAGTGTTTTGAGGAACCTCCATCCAACCGCAGCTGGACTGACTTACACCCCCGCCAGCAGCACATGGATCCCCTTGTCCCTGCATGCCTGCCAGCATCTCTGGGTCGGTGTGTTCTGGATGATAGCCATTCGGGTTGAGGTGAGATGGAACTTCTATTTAGTTTTGATTCGCATTTCTCTGATGGCTAAGGAGGCTAAACATTTTTTTTTCATGTAGTTATTGGTTAATTGTACTTCATTTGAAGCATCTATTTAGGATATTTGGCCATTTGTTGATTGGATTATTTGTTCTTTGGGTGTTCGTAGTTTTTTAAAAAATTATTTCTCTCTGTGTGTGCATGCATGTGTGTGTGTGTGTGTGTGTGTGTGTGTGTGTATGTGTGTGTGCACGCACAAGCACAGGTGCCACAGTGTGAATAGGGAGGCCAGAGGATAATTTGCTGGAGTTGGCTCTCTTCTGCCAGGGATCAGACTCAGACAGTTAGGCTTGGCAGCGAGCATTTTTACTAGATGAGTTATCTTGCCTGCCCATTGTTTTTCTTTTGAGTGTGTGTGTGTGTGTGTGTGTGTGTGTGTGTATGCTATCTTGTGTCTTATCAGAACAGAATGACATGAAACAAGAAATCAACAGCAAGAGAACGGTAGAAAGTATGCAAGCACACAATATTTGAACAACATAATTTTGGACAATTAGTGAGTCATTGAAGAAATCAAGGAGGGAATCTTAAAAGCTCTCTACAGTCATGGAGACAGCAGCACAGCCTTCCAGCACCTCGGGGACGCAGTGAAGGGAGCGCTAAGGGGGAAGTTTGTAGCTCTAAGTGCTCACATTAAAAGCAGACAGGAGCTGGTCAGGTGGCTCGGCAGGTGAGAGTACTCGTTGCTTTTGCGGAGGACCAGCGTTTGATTCCCAGACCACATGGTGGCTCACACCATCTGTAACTCCAGTCTCAGGGAGTCCAACTCCCTCTTCCTGTCAGTTTGGGCACCAGGCATACATGTAGTGCATAGACACACATGCAGGTAAAACACACATATGAAAAAGATAGAAAAAGAGAGGGAAGAGAAGGCAAAGGAGCAGCAGGGAGCGGAGTCAGAGGAACAGGGGGCGGAGTCAGAGGAGCAGGAGGAGGAGTCAGATGGGGGCGGAGTCAGAGGAGCAGGAGGAGGAGTCAGATGAGCGGGGGGGCGGAGTCAGGGGTGCAGGTGGGGGGCAGAGGAAGAGGAGCAGCAGCAGCAGCCGCTCAAATAAACAACCTAATGCCACACTCACGGTCTTCGATGAACAAGAATAAGCCATACAGTATCATTGTGTAGGCACGACACCATCTAATTACTTTTATCAGTCCATAGATGGAAAGCAGGTTTTTATTCTAACTGGAAGTGAACTTGACAGAACCGAAACTCCAAATTCTCCCCCACTAAACACAGACAGTCTCACCAGCCAGTGCCTTCCTTTCGAGGATGGAGAGAAGCCCAGGTTTTGTCTGTTTCTGACTGCCCTTTAACACCTTTAGACAGACGTCTTTGCATTTGATTTCGGGTTTATAATTGTGTGGGGGTTAGCCAATAAAATCCACACCGTTGCTGTTGGATGCAGAACTCACAACGCGTTTCCGTTGCCTAAGTTAGCCTTCTACAGACTTAGCTTCTTCCTGCCTCCACAAACCGCCCCTCTTCGGAGTTGAGATAGGGTAGATGCTTCTGGCAAAGAAAGACTGATGTTTCTGATTTGAAGTTCCTGAATCAGTGTGAGGTAAGAAGCTGAAATCTCAGAACTAGAGATTTCAGAGTCTGCAGATCTGTTGAGGGGGTTATTGATAGAATGAAAATATTTATTCTTTACTCTTGGCTGATGAGAGAGTTGGATTTAAGGCTTTACATCTTATCACAACTCTTATGATTTGGGACCAACCTGGCTAAGGAGGCTGTAAAATGTATCCTTGACCTTACTGCCTTTGTTTCTTATTTTTTAGGGTTTTTAAAAAACATTTGTTTGTTTATGTGTGTATGTGTGCATGTGCCATGGCATGTGAGTGGAGGGTAGAGGTCATCCTTCTCCTCTACCATGTGAGCCGGGGGATTGAACTAAGGTCATGGGGCTTGGTGGCAGGTGCCTTCTACTCGCTGAGGCATCTTGATAGCTTCCTTTCCTTTTCTTTCTAAAGTATTTCTTTGAAAATTATTTTTAATTAGGTGTATGTGTGTGTCTGGGTATGTATACATGAGTGCAGTGCCCTAGGAGGCCAGAGGTGACAGGTTCCCCTGGAACTGGAGTTACAGGTGGTTGTGAGCCACCTAACATGGATGCTGGGAACTAGACTAAGGTCTTCAGGAAAAGCAGTGCATGCTCTCAACCCCTGAACCAGTTCTCCAGCCACCACCACCACTACCACCTCCATCCCCCACCCCACCTCCATGACACATCTTAGTTTGGTTTCTATTGCTGTGATAAACACCATGACCAAAAGCAACTTGGGAGGAAAGAGTTTATTCATTGTGTAACACCCCAGGTACAGACTCCCATAGAAGAAACTGTTGATGGTTTGAATGAGAATGTCCCCCATAATATCTGGCAATTGAATACTTGGTCCCCAGTTGGTGGTGCTATTTGAGGAGGCTTAGGAGGTGTGTCTTTGTTGGAGGAAGTGTATCACTGTAGTTTGAGAGGTGAGCTCTCACTTGTTCCTGTTACCATTTCTGCCAGGCCACAATTCCCTGTCACTGTGAACTCTAGCTCTCTGAAACCCTAAGCCCAAACAAGCTCTTTCTTTTTGGTCATGGTGTTTTATCGCAGTAAAAACTTAACTAATATAGAAAATTTAACTAATTTAACTAATATAGAAGCCAAGCCAGGCACTCAAGATGGACAGGAACTTGGAGGCAGGAACTGGAAGAGTGCTGCTTACTGGCTTATTCCTCATGGCTTGCTCAGCTTGCTTTCTTATATACTCTAGGACCACCTGCCCAAGGATGGCGCCCCCACACACAGTGGACTGGGCTCTTCCATATTAAATATTAATCAAGAAAAATACCCCACAGGCTTGCCTACAGGCCAACCTGATGGGCACATTTTCTCAAGTGAAGTTCCTTCTCTCAGATGACTCAAGCTTGTGTCAAGCTGACAAAAAACTAACCAAGACACCTCCTTTCTTTCTTCCTAAAGAGGATTATTCCCTTCCTCTTCAGAGCTGGGAATCCCTGGGTTCGGATCCCCAGCACCCACATAAAAAGCCAGTGTAGTGGCACACTCCTGCAACCCAGTAGTGAGGAGGCAGAGATAGGGAACTCCCTAGACTCAGGGCAAAGATAGCGCTAGAGTCAAGAACACAATCTCTGGGATTGATTGTCAACAACAACTTTAGTGAAGTCATCATTATTATAAGGATGTCTCTGAGAAGCCTTCCCCCTTTCTTCCTCCCGACCATCATAGTTCATCCTGAGAGGCTCTGTGGTCTCCTGGCAATTCCATGAAGGATTAGGCATGCATTTTAGGTAACACGGTATTCCCATCCAGTATGCCTTGCTCCTGACATGCAGAGGGTGCTAGGTAGAGTCTGCGCTTAGATATTTGCACAGCTGAGCAAATAATCCAGTAGTCCTTTGATGCAGAACTCAGTGTGCATTTCATCCAGCTACTGACCTACCTCTCTCAAGCCTCGGGCAAATCTTGTGGTTCTGACATCATGTTTGGCTCTCCTGGATCAATTACTTGCTCACTTCACTTCACTAAGTCATGAATCAAAACTTGAGCAGTAGGTAGTACCTAAGTTGAAGTTTTACATTTACTCATTATTTCTGGCCAATTGAAGAAACAACCTTTCATTTTGAAATTTTCATTTGCATGTGTGTAATGTGGTGTGCATGTGTAGTGTAACATGCTCCTGTGTGCTTACATGTGGGCATATCTATGCCCCTATTTTTGGTTTATTGAGACAGTCTAATATGTATTCAGCTGGCTCTGAATTCCTCATCCTACTTCTACCTCCCAAGTGTTAGGATTAAAAGAATGAGTTACCATGCCTGGTAATTTCAAGTTTTGTAAGTTGAGTCCAATAAAATTTCAGGCGTTACGCACAATTTTCATGTTGTGATTTTGAACTCTGCCCTAATTGTTTTAGATAAAAGTGTAACAGGATCCCAGACATTAGTAGGCTCCCAGACCTTAGCACAACTGACCCCATAGTGGAAATGGCATTCAGATTGTAAACCTCAGAATGTAGACAGCACCACCTGCCAAAAATGAAAACAAGGACCTAATCCATTTGTGTCTAAGTGTACTAACTTTGCTTTGTGGCTTCTGTAGTTCTCCTTTGACTAACTGTTCTTGTTACCTGAAGTAAATCAATCCAGAACATGGTTTTTGTGTTTAAAAACTCATCTTGAGAAAGGCTCTGTGCTACACTGGGATCCCAAGCACCCACTGTAGTCTTGGGTTGGCTAATAAAGACTTTCTTTTGGCTTAAATCCATGCCTGAGCAAAGAACCAGATAATAGAGCCCATTCTTCCTCTCTATTCATTCATGCTTGAGGAATCTGCATGTCATAAGCACTTACATTTGTCACAGTTCTTAGACTTTATGACTTGGGACAGAATACAAAATCAAAAATTATTGAGAAAAATGTTTGAAAATAAACACAAGGAGCTCTGCTGATATACCATCTTGATTGTCTTTATAAAAATACAGATTATGTGACTTCTTTGAGGAGACTTGTGGCTTCCCGGTATGCTGATGGCCTGTTCCCACAGTTCTACACAGCAGAGGACGGCAGGCTATACAACGTAAGTCAGAGTTCCCACAGTGGTCAGGTCTCATGAAAAGAGGCTGTAGTCACAGTAAGATCCCGGGGATTGTGGGGGTTGTGGTGGTTAGCCAGGCAGTGGTGGCACACACCTTTAATCCCCGCACTTAGGAGGCAGAGGCAGGTGGATCTCTGAGTTTGAGGCCAGCCTGGTCTACAGAGCAAGTCTCAGGATAGCCAGGGTTACACAGAGAAATGCTGTTTTGAAAAACAAAACAACATCTACAACAACAAAAGATCCCAGGGGTTGTGGAGATGCCAGCTTCAGGTTTTCTTTGGGCAGTGGTAGAGTGATGAAGTTGTGTTTAAGCACAGGGGAGGGAAGCCCCTGGCCTGAAAGAGCATCACATTGTCTTACTTTGAGAAAGAGGGTAAAGAAAAGACACTATGCCATTCTCTGAAGTTACCCAATGGAGGACTAGGGGCAGGGTTGGCAGGTGGAGCCTTCCACTCCGAGAGTTTACTCATATGACACTGGGACCCACAACTGGAGCTCATGGTCTTGTTGGAGACACATGCTTCCTCCTGTCCAGAAGTAGATGTTCACCTATGTCAAGGTACATCCGTGTACCACCAGGACCGTTGTTTCCTAAAACAACCATCCCCTGGAATTCACAGAGGGCCCTTCCAGGACCCCTGGGTTAGTCAAGGTTGTCTGAAGGAATAGGATTAGTAGAAAGAATCTATATCTTAAAAGGGGACTTATTATAGTGGTTCACAGACTTTGGTCCAGCTTCTCCAACAATGACTACCTCCAGATGGAAAGGCCAAGAATTTGTAGTTGTTCAGTCCATGAGTCTAGATGTCTCAGCAGTCCGGAAGGATTCCTAAGAGCTGCTGGTCTTTCCTCTGCATTGGAATCCTAAAGAAGTGGGCCCTGACATCAGCAAAGGACTGCCTCAGCTACAGGATAGATGAACTTGCCAGCAGGAGTGAGGGGCAAGCGGGCAAAAAGAAAAAGCTGCTCTATTCCCTGTCCTTTCATGTGGGCTGCTACCAGAAGGTGTAGCCCAGATTTAGGGCGGACCTTTCCATCTTAAATGGTCCAATCAAGAAAATCCCTCACTTGAGCGCCAAGCTACTTGGGTTTCAGCTGATTCCAGACGTAGTTAAGTGGACAATTAATATCCATCACAATCCTCAACAGATACCCAAATCCAGTATGCTCAATTCAGTTATGACAGAGCATGGTATTTGCTTAAAACCTATTTGATTCTCCTTTATACCTTAAGTTACCTCTAGGTGACTCATAATACCCAACATAATATAAATGCTGTATGAATATGTCTTATATCATATTGTTTATGGAATAATAACAATAAAAAAGCCTGTTCATAGTCAGCATCCATGCAGTTCACTTTTTTTAAAAGAATATTTTCTACCCTAGGTTGGTTGAATCTGAATATCCCTGTGGATAGGGAGGGCTGACTGTATTTAATCTTTTAAAATTGCTCTTCTGAGTTTGGTGCACTAGATCCGTTTTTAACTGGTCCACATTAAAATTCCCGCAGAGCAGTGGAACAGATATCTTTGTCCACAGACATTCACCGCCACATCCCGAGATCCTTCTGCTGTGACTTTTCTTAGGGGGTGCTAACAAACATGTCGAACCCCAGATAGGGCACCAATGACAGACCAAAGAAAGGGTTCTACCCAAGTCTAATTAAGTGAACCAGGGAGTTTACAGGGGTTACTCAAAGGAGCATAAGGGACTCAATAGCAACTGCATCATGGGGAAAAAGCCCACTATACCAAGTACGGGTGATGAGCAAAGCTACATCCCTACAGCTCAGTTATCAAGACCCATCCCTCCTCCACAGTGCAGGATATAGCTCCACAATATGTTCTCATAACGAGGTCTTAAAACAGGAAATGAGGTGGGGGGGCGTGGCTCAATGGAAAAGCACTTGTTGAGCATGCGCAAAGCCCCCAGCACCAAGATGCAACAGAGAAGCGGTGCTGGCCCTTGAGGAGCGAGCTCAAGAGAGATGTAGAGATGCAGGTGGGGTGTGGAAAGGACTTTACCAGATCTGTTAAACGTTGGTTTCTCATAGCACAGGCCACAACTTTTCCTTCTCCTTCTCTGTTGTCTACCTCTCTAAAAGGCCTTGCATTGGGTGCCAGGTCTCCTTGCCTGGTCTGCTTGAAGGATGTATACTATACATACAAGATGCTGCCTGCAAATCTCTGTCACCTTTGGGGGCATCCCGAAGGTATCAGTGGCAGCTGTGAATAACTGGGTGACTCAGGTACAGGCGAGGTTGGTGGAGGAGAGATCAGGCAGGGTGACAAAAAGTCACAACCATTAGAAACAGCAGTAACTGGGCTGCTGTTTTTATAGGAATTGGAGATGTTTGCAGAAATAATTTGCAGTGTCTTACACAGGAAAACTTTTTAGTGAGACTTTAAAAAAAAATCTGTCATGGCTGGTTTTTCTTTCTTCTACTCAGTTTTAAAAGTCTTGGCTGGTTTTTCTTTCTTCTACTCAGTTTTAAAAGCGGTCCTGGCTGTTTTCTGGATATATATATATATATTATATATAAAGTTATATATATAATATATATATATAAAATATAAAATAAAGTAAGGTAAAACCTGGAAGCTTTTTTTTTTTTTTAAAGCACTACAGTTTAAAGAGATCCTGGGTCCTGTGGAGTTTGAAGGCCACTATGGACTCCTTCTAGGTGCACAGCTCCAGTCACTGACTGTGACTGTGGTTCTAGCTGCTTATTTTGCCACCATCTCATTGTTCTTGATTTTTTTCATTCTGATTTTCATTCAGCTGACAGCGAAGGCAGAGCTGATCTGCTCGCTTGTGGATTGTCTAACACAAGCTGTGGAGAGTTATAAGCAGCGGATGGACTGGCTTACCAGCGGGAGCCGGCAGATTTTTGGTGTCATCCTGGAACAGAGCATCACCATAGTACTGGATCTCAGTGACATTCTGATGGAGGAGCTCAATCTGTGCCAGGATGCTCTGGTAATGGTCCTCCAGGAGCAGGTGGCTCTCCTCACCAAGTTCAACATCATATGGTGAGTGCCCGGTGGAAACATTTGTCTCCGTGAAACTTCATACCGACTTGCACATATTCAAAGTTAAGCAGCAGAGCTAAGCCAGTTGCCCTGATGGCAAGGGAGGAGGATTATCATAATTCCGTAGAATATACAATTTCAACAGAAAACCCATGATGAATAATAAATCATAGGGAGCTTTTACTTGCTTTTCTCAGGGCACCTTAGGTTTCGTGGTAAGGGAGATTTAGACACTTGCTTTTCTTCAATACACTGGCAGGTCAAAAGGTGAGAATATGAATTACATGTTCATATGATATGTATATATCTGTGTATGTATTGAAGGCGTGAGTCTCATTTTAGAACGGATAACATGATTAAAGGCCACAACTTCTGTTCTTTTCCAGACTGAATTTGTGACACACATTGCCCTCTCTTATGAGTGTAAACCCCTTTAATCAGAACAACAGGTGGTCGCCTTTCTAGAATTTCACTTAATTTAGAGTTGTCATGATTGATTATTTATGGATTCTTGGAGCCACAGGAATGTGGGCCTCAGTGCTAACTTCTCAGCCACACACACCAGTGGTTGCACCTCCTTGACGACAAACATCTGGATAAGTGGGTGGAGGGCAGTGTGCCTCATTGAGTTCTCTATTGAATAATGCACTCTTATCTAAATAGAGGACGCCTTTGTGGGTGGGGTTCTGGTCCAGATCTTGACTTTTGACACAGGTATGTTATTGAAGGAATTGAGTTTTTGATGTGCAGGAAGCTTTTACCTTCTTAGACTGTTTACCACAGCATGTGTGCCCCTCAACCCAGAGAAACCCCACCAAGGGGACCCAGGTATGAGGCAGCTCTCCCTGTGGCAATGGAGCATTAGCAACAGCCAAGTCAACTTCCTCAGCATTATAAACACAGATACATTCGAATGGTTTCTCTTTTTGAGGTGAGGGTGCCCTTCAGTCATTTCTAAACTCTAAATAAATGGTTTAAACAAATGCTCTCAGGATTTTAAAATGTATGTTCTGCTGAACTAAAAGCAGTACTGTTTTTGACCCAGAAATCATAGCTGGTAGACTCTGTGAGGACAAAGAGAACAATGTCACTGGAAATAAATTTTAAAACAATGAGTCGCTACCGACTTGCAAACCATAATACTATAAGTTGTTTTGAATTTGCTGTTGATAAAAGTTTCAAACATCCTGCCTGTTTATGAAAGTAATTTCTCAGCTGGGCAGCGGTGGTGCACACCTTTAATCCCAGCAGGCAGATCTCTGTGAGTTCAAGGCCAGCCTGGTCTACAGAGCGAGATCCAGGACAGGCGCCAAAGCTACACAGAGAAACCCTGTCTCGAACCCCTCCCAACACCCCCCCCCAAAAAAGAAAAGACAATAATTTCTCCTAGTGTTTGTGTGTGGATGTGTACATGATCTTGTGCATATGCATGTGTGTGCCGATGTGTAGAGGTGTCTCTTTTCAATCACTTTTTTAAAAACTCTTTGCTCCTTTGGGAGTCCACCACCTAGCTCCCAAATAGATACACAGAGGCTTATTCTTTCTTATAAATGCCTAGCCTTTAGCTTGGCTTATTTCTAGCCAGTTTTTCTTAAATTATCCCATCTACCTTTTGCCTCTTGGCTTTTACCTTTCTCTGTTTCTGTATATATTTTCTTTCCTTCTTATCCCTTGTCTGGCTGTGTTGCTGAGTGGCTGACCCCTTGTATCCTCCTCTCCTCCTTTTCTTGATCCTCTCTTCTCTCTTTCTCCTTCTATTTATTCTCTCTGCCTGGCAGCCCCGCCTATCCCTCTCCTGCCTAGCTATTGGCCATTCAGCTCTTTATTGGACCAATCAGGTGTTTTAGGCAGGCACAGTAACACAGCTTCACAGAGTTAAACAAATGTAATATAAAAGAATGCAACACACCTTTGCATCATTAAACAAATATTCCACAGCATCAACAAATGTAACATGTCTTCAACTAATATTCCACAACAACTCTTCACTTTAGTTTTTTTTCCCCCTTTGAGATAGTCTTCCATGGAACCTGGAGCTCACCGATTGGCTTGACTGGATGGCCAGCAGGTCCAGGGATCCTCCTGTCTCTGCCTGCCCCTCCCCACTTTTGGGATTGCAGTGTATGATGATGTGGTTGCTAAAGAACCAAACTTTGGCCCTCATGCTTACACAGCAGGCCTCTTACTAACTGGCCATCTCCTCAGCCCCTCTCTCAATATTTTTAAAGCTCTAGTTAACACCTGTACCTTTTCGTTTGTTTCCACATCACTCCAGTCCTGTCTCCTGGTCACTGTGCCTGTGGAGGTCATAGCACTTTGGAATCACGCATCACACTCAGTCCACTTTCCTGAACAAGACAGATGTGCCTGAACTGGCTCATGCATTTTTCACAGTAACTTTCAGGGGACTGGCAGTCTGGTTTTCTTTCTTACTGAGGTAACTTGAGGTTGATAACAAAGGCTGATCTTGTGTGGTAGTGTTAATCATGGTCTGGTGACTGCTACATGTGGTTCCTTTCAGGGTTTCTGAAGAGCCAGTGAAATGGCAAGAATGTGCTATCGTTGTGACTGAACACTCCATAGCTGCTGCCATCTGCTGGGTCAAGAAAATGACTTTTGAGATAATGGCTGTGGGAGAGGCTAGCTGCCTGGATGCTCTGCTGGAAGCCGGGAAAGATGAAACTGTAAGTGTGTATCCATGGCTGGCCCGGGTCACCAAGGTGGCTTCAAGCTTAACTGTATACACTTGGTGTCTTCGCACTGCTGATCTGGGCCTCCTTCTAGTAACTTCTTGTGGAAACCCTAGCATTATCACTGAGAGTACCTGCCTTAGCTTCCTGTCCAGTTGCTATGATAGTATATCCCAACCAAAAGCAATTTTGGGGAGAAATGATTGATTTCTGTTCATGGTTCCAGGTTACAGTCATCATGGGGGATGTCACAGCAGCAGGAGCCTGAGAGAGCTGGTTACATTGTCCCCACAGTCAAGGGAGAGAGAGAGAGAGAGAGAGAGAACAAACGAACAGACCCACAGTGACTCTCAGCTTATCTTCTCTTTTATACAGTCCAGGACCAAAACCTAGAGAACAATGCCATTCACCTTTAGCTGGGTCTTCCCATATCACTGAATGCAATCAAAACAATCTCCCACAGATATGCCCACAGGCCAACCTGATCTGGATAATCCTTCATTAAGCAGTTCTGCCCAGCTGATTCCAGATAGTGACAAACTGACAAAACTAACCAGCACGATCCCCAAAGTATAATCCCATTCACCCCTGAACCCTAACCAGTCTAGAAGTTCCAGGTTTCAGACAGGGATCAAAGTGAAAGCTTTGGCGATGGCGGAGTTGGAGCAACCATAACGGGGCCCACATACTTGTCCAGTGAGCCTACTCAAGATTCTCTGTGGGGGTTACTAGGGCCTCAGGACAGAACTTTATGTAGCTAGTTTGAAGAAAACACACAGGAGTGTGGCCAGGCCATGTATCTCTAAGAAAACACACAGGAGTTTGGCCAGGCCATGCATCTCTAACGTATTTGTTCTAGTCTTGCCCTCCTGATGATTAGAGAAATGAATCTCTATTCTATAGGACATGGAGAAAGGCTGGGAGACTCCTCAAAGAATCCTGAGAACAAGGAAATAGCATTCCCCCCTGGCACCCACGTTCTGACTCTTTCCCAATTCCTTCTCTTCATGGAAGGAGGCATTATGTGTACCTAAGCTGCTGAGCCTGTGTGATGGTCAGCTGTAATTGTCAATTGACACAACACAGAACCACCTGAGAAGAGAGTCTCAGTGAGGAAGCGTCTCCACTGGGTTGGGCTTGTGGGCATGTCTGTTTGGGGGTTGTCTTAGTTGAAATGGGAAGAGCCAGCCCACTGTGGGCAGCCCCGTCGCCTAGGCAGGGAGGCCCCTGAACTATGTTAGAGTGGAGAAATCGAGCTGAGCACAAGTAATTGAGCATGCGTACGTTCATTTGTCTCTGCTCTCACTGTGGATATCATGTGACCAGCCATGACTTCCTCGCGGTGATGGACTGTAACCAGGAACTGTGAGCTCAAATAGATGGCTTTCTCATCGAAGTCGAGATTTTGTTTTTTAATCACAGCAACAGAGGTGAAACCAAGACAGCACCTATCATCCATTCTGAAGTACTGATATATGGTTTTTGATTGGGACCTTTGATAATCAAACTTCTCCTGAGACAAGTGAGAGGAGCAATGCTTCAAGTCTCCTTTAGCCACAAGGCATGCTTCTTTGAGCAACTCTGGTGATGGGGTCCTTTAAGAGAGTGATACAAGGCCAAGGAATTTCTCCGGGTGGGAGGGAGTCCTTAGCCAGCTTCAACTCCTCCAGAGTGGGAGGCGGAGGTCTACTTGCCTTTGATATAAAGATGTTAAATACTTGCTTCCTCTATTCTGGAAGACCGGAGTCTCTGTAGGTTTTAATCTTGACGTAGCTGCATCCAGGAGTCTTTCTTTACTAAACAAACAAACAAACAAACCAACCAAACAAACAAATAAATGCTGGCACACCTCCATTGGCTACCAGCCCATGTTTATCAATGCTAAGGCGATGGTTTGAAATTGGGAACACATTTTTTTTCCCCTCACAAAGCCAGCTGAACACATGTTTTTTCCATTAAAGAAGAACCAAATACAAATCGCTTTGTTCTTTGGCCCTTCGAGTCTGTTTCGACATCTGCAAAATTCCAAGTGTCTGGATCTTAATAAGCATTCAAAATGGAATGTTTCCCAGGCTTTGTGTGTGTGTGTGTGTGTGTGTGTGTGTGTGTGTGTGCGCGCGCGCGCGTGCGCGCGCGCTTGCATGCCCTGTCTTTGTGGACTTGACTGTATTGATCACTGCTGACTCTGGCTGTCGGATATGACTCCAATCTCCAGATGACCTTGCTTTCCTCTGTTTTCTCCCCTGGGTTCATCCCTACTTTAGAAAATATGAACAACCCAGTGAGTGCCAGGGGTGTCCTACAAAAGAATAACCAAGAAAGGCGCCCGCAGGTACTGACCACTGCATTCAACCTTTGGCCTAGAGCAAGTCCAAAGCGTATACAAGCCACAGAAGTCCTTCACCAATAGTCTCTACCTGTGGGTGATCTCAAGGAAAATTCTAGTAAACATAGCTGTCTTGTGTATTAGAAAATGCCATACTCTGCCTTGTGGGAGTGAGAAACAGTATGCATATGTGTGATGGGAGTAGATTGGTTCCCCTAAGGGCCTGCTCCTCTGCTTCATGCCCCCTCGTGACCACCCAATAGAGTTCAGTTCATCCTTGTGGTCTGCTAGAAATAGAAAGGACTTAAATGTCAAAATATTTTTGGAATAGTGACTATACCCACCTAGGCTTTTCCTACTGATGACAACTTGCTTTGAGTTGTCTTCCTCCATCAATGGGCCCTGGAACTCATAGACATTACTATCCAAAAATTAACACGGAAGCCTATATTATGTGATGCCCATCTGTGGAGGAGACCATTGGTCTCATTCAGTACAGGGCTTAGTAACCTACAAGAATGGATAAGAAGGGAGTCCTGAGAATGGGTTCTGGGGTCTAAGAGGAGCCCAGGTAGAGTGTGAGGGGTCTGTTTAAACCATGTCTTCAGTACTAGCAATCACAGGGCACAATTGAAGTCTGAGTCATCACTGTATCTTGTGCAAAAGGACCTGGTTCATGGGAGGGGCATCCTGTGAGCTGTTGAGGAAATGCTTAGCAGATGAGGACCGGGGTCCTCAGAGCCCAGCTGTGCTGGCCAGCACAGGGTTTCCACGGTACCAACAGGCCCTGGAAACCTGCAGACACAGAGCATGAAGGGTCTTTGGGAAAGAAAGGGCTGTTCAGCAGAGTCCTGGTCCTTGGTTGCCTTTGAAAGCTGAGGAGTTTTGTTCATGCTTTCAGAAGGCCATCTGCCCTGCAGGATGCCCGGCTTTCTGTTTTTGTTTATATCAGCCTTTCTTTCATGTAACTGGTAGGCACACATTGAGATTTGAGGGTTTTTAAGTCATATTCACAGGAGACTAAGTGAGTGAATTAAAAGACAGACTCTCCAATCCTATGAGGTACCTGCCCTGCTGATGGCCAGACTGTCAGTCTGTAAAACTGACATCTCATTTGTTTCCTTGGAGCAGTTTGGACAGGTGTGAAATTTTTCTATTGTGTCCCTGATGCCTAATCAGGGCTCTTGAAATGTTTATTGGACAGCGAAGGAATGAAAAGGAAACACTGTCAATATGGTTGAGTTTGGGAGCTAGGTGTAGGCCCAAGGGGTTCTGGTCCTGAGCAGGTGGTATAGAGTTGAGTTTTGTTGTTTGTTTTCAATTGAAGAGATGTGGATAGTGCTGGCCAGGCAGGTGATTTTGCTGAGCCATAGAGGACTCTAGTGGTGACAATGGATGGAACACAGACCTTAAAGCCTGGAAGGGCAGATAGTCAGTGATGGTCCAGGGTGTTAGGAGCGATCCAAGAAGCCACCTAGAACTGATCCCAATACTGACCATAAGGAAGAGTCATCATCATAAGGGAGTCAGAAAATCAAAGTGGTCCAAAGGAGGAAAGGGCTGTCAGAGAGATGGGGAGGACCAGGAGTTAGAGCCTCAGGCATGGAGTTGGTTTAAAATGCTGCAGTGTTACGCTGTATGAAGAGAGAGGCAGAGTCTTCGTCAGTCTCTTCGCTGTGCTTGGGGCTGCTCTCCATTTCGCTTCTTGAGGCGGGGAGATTTTATGCCCGAGGCTTTGGGATGACCGCCAGCTTGGACAGGTGTCAGAGAGGATAACTGGAGTAGAAGCAGCAGCTGTTCCCTGTCTGTTTCTTCCTTTTCTTCCTTCCAAAGCTGATGCTAGGAAGATGCCAAGGTCTCTTTGTCTGGGCAGAATGCAGGTTGCCATGCAATGGTCCAGACTGAAATAGGACATAAAGGTGCTATCCTAAGTGTGTGTGTGTGTGTGTGTGAGTGTGTGTGTGTGTGTGTGTGCACATCTGTGTGCATTTCTCTGAAGGCCCGAGGTCTTCAGATGTCAGATATCTTCCTCAACTGCTCTTCACCTTTCTGTTTGAGACAGCGTCTCTGATTGGACTTGGAGCTCTATGATTGACTGGACTATCTGCCCAGTGAGTCCCATGGGTCCCCCATTTTTTTATCCCAAGTGCTGTGGTTATAGGCACTCACCACTCACGGAGCCTGAATCTTGCAAGAGTGCTGGGGATCGAATTCAGGTCCTTGTACTTGAGCCGCAAGCACATTATGGGCTGGACCATTCCCCCCCCCCCACCTCGTCCTTCTATTTTATGTGGAATAAACGGCAGGAGCGTATAGCTCGCTCCAAAGAGGCTGAACACCTCAGTGCGGCGAAGGCAGTTTTCAGTTCAATGACATCTCAGGGGAAAAACATCTCTGCATGAGAGTTTCTGATTCTTGAGCCATTGCCAGCAGCAGTGAAGCATCCTGCCAGAGTCCACAGACACAGCACTCCTCATCTCTAGGTCCTTATCTCCTTTTGCTCTCACAGACCCTACGAGGTACTCTGTTCCCTGTCTTGGGCCATGTGTCATTTCTACATTATATTTGTGTACATATATATATGTATACATGTGATATATATACATATATATATGTCTACATTAAATTTGAGCACAGAGGCAACTGGAAAATGCTCGTGAGCTACAGCACCCCCTTTGTACACCTGGCACAAGGGCTGGGTCACACCAGGAAGAAGAACGGCCGGGGATGCATTTGCTGGAAAAAACAATCCAGTCAACGTAATGCTCCATGGAATGCTGTTTCTTGGAATTTTTTTTTTCCCTGCCTGCTGGGTGGCTGGTGGGAGGAGATTTACAGCATCCATCAGGCTTTACTTCCTAGCAGTTACTTCTTTTAAAAATCTGGGAGCTAGTGTTGACAGACTGGAGAGGAAGAGGTGTGGGAGGGGGCAGGGCCTTTCTGTGCCTGCTGGAGGAGGTAGTGGCTGACATCGTCTGGTCTGGCTTCTCTCTCTGGCCATCTAACTCCCAGCCTGGGTCCTTGGTCCCCTGTTCTACTGGCCCCCTTGGACACCAAATATGCTCTCTCTGCTGTAGACATAGTCTCCTAACCAGCTGGGCAGCCAACCATGAGTCCATCCCCTCTCTACCAGATTTAAAGCTAAGGGCGAAACATTGATTGACTAGCTTCAGCTCTAAGGGGGTTGAGATTAAAGCATAAATAATTCAGAGGCCCCAAGAAGCCTGTTTCTCACCCATGCAGTGCCCTTGCGGAGGCCTCTGCCCAGTTCTCTGTGGAAGTGATCAATTACGGTGATTCTGAGGGACAGGTTCAGATGATGTATAGTCCTGGCTTGCTTTGATTTGTACTTTCAGAGGTTTCTGCAAAATACACATGTACACATTAGTGTAGATTCCCAAAGTGTAGAAAATCAAGCCATGAAGGGTAAGTTGCACTGTCTCATTTTGACCTAAAGATAGATCACTTGCCTGAGTTCATGCATTCATGTCAGGAGGAGAGCAAGAGTGATGCCATTGAGGACATGTCTCATGGGCCCCTTTGGTGGGCTTTATATATCCCTGGATTATGCCAAGAACACTTATTTTTGGTGATGTGTGTATCTCTTGGAATCCCTGGATTAAGATGAACATGTCATTGTAATCAAGGAAGTAAGTCATTTTCATTAAGACAAGTCTTCCATGTTTTCTCTCATAGAAGCTCACACTGGGGCGGGTGGACGTGGAAGAGGCGTATCTGTTACTTTTCTCACTGCTGTGACAGAATGGTCAACAAAAGAAGGGCTCATTTGGCTCTCAGTTTAAGAAGGGACATTGTCCATCAGGAAGGGACTGTGGCAGGAGTGTGACGTGCTTCGTGGCAGTCAGGACACAGAGCAGACAGGAAGCAGAACTGGACTAAGACACCCCAAAGCCCGCTTCTAGGGACCCACTTCCCTCAGCAAGGCTCTACGTCTTAAGGGTTCTAGAACTTTTCAGAACTGTCACCAGCTGCGGGCAGAGTTGTTGAAACAAATGAGTCAATGGGGAGCATTTCACGTCCAATCTGCAACAGGAAAGGGACAAGGAACGAGAGGGGGACAAGAGAGGGTAACAGAGAGGGTAGAAGTATCCAGGATTTTGTATAATTAGTTACATCAACATAAAAAGGTGTATGTGTAGTGTGTGTTTGTGTGGTGTATGTGTGTGCATGTGTGTGTGTGTGTGTGTTATGTTTGAGTGTGATGTGTAGTATATGTGTTGTGTGCCTGTGTGGTGGTGATGGTGTATGTGTATATGTAGTATGTACAGTGTAGGTGGTTGTAGTGTGTGTGGTGTATGTGTAGTATGGTTTGTGTGTGTGTATAATGTGTGGTGTGGTATGTGTCTATGGAGTATGGTGTGTATGTGTGGTGTGGTGTGAGTGTATTGGGGCATGGAGTATGTGTGTGTGTATGTAGTATGTTGTATGGTGTGAGGGGGTATGGTGTATATAGGGAGTGTGGTGTGTGTGTGTCGGGGGTAGTATGTAGTGCGCATGTTGTGTTTGGTGTATGCGAGTGTGATGTGTGATATGTGGTATGTATGTTAATTATGTGTATGTGTGTGGTGTGTGTGTGTGCAGTGTATGCAGTGTGTGCAGTGTGTGTGTGTGTGTATGTAATGTGTGGTGTGGTGTGGGGGGTAGTGTGAGTGTGGTATGTGGTATGTGGGTGTGCTGTGCGTGTATTGCTTCTGACATGATTGTCCATTCAGCATTCTACCCTGGCACAGCTGTATGGAGCAGAGCCGTGGGGGCACATCCTTCTCCTGACCAGCTGCATGGAGTCAGGACAGCCTCATCTCCCCAGGCATGCGTTTCCCTAGTGTGGCGAGAGCAGAGGATGAGCCAGCTGGGAATACACCCTCTCTTCTGCGTCCTGCCTCAGATTGACAATGGATGAGTTTGTGCTGGAGAGTTCTGGCACCATCCGAGGACGTGGATAAGAATATGCTCCCTGCTCTCAGTGGCTGGCTGGGCCAAAACTTTCTTTGTTTCTTGAAAGCTACCTTCCCTCTCCTGTCTATGTACCTGTGGGCCTGAGGCAGCAGCTCTTTTCAAATCTGCCAACTATATTCTTCTTTGTGCAGTCCCCGAGGACCGCCGCCACTGTGAAGAGATCTTGAGTGATTCACTTGCTGGCCTTGCCTGTCAACGTCATCGCAGGACACCGAGCATAACTTCTGTTCTTTCTGTCCTCTCTTTCTGGCAGCAATTAGAAAATGTGTTGCTGATAAGTCTAATGAAAGGCTGGGGTGTACAGCAGGCCGATAAGCCGTCGTCATTGGTGCCTCTGTCTTGCAGATCGAAGCCATTTACTACTTTGTGGTGGGTGATGTTCCAGAGGAGTCTCAGGAGCTGCTTCTCCAGAGGGTTTTGGAGATCCCATATCCAGTCTGCACAGTGTCCTTCAATGCCAAAGGAGAAGAAACCGTAGCTTTCTTAAAAAAGCTGAGCACCAAGACCCACAGCAGGTAGGCAGAAGATGGACTCGGGAGGGCCCGAGCATGGTTGGCCCACTTACAACCTAGATGCTTATCCAGTATGTCCTTGTGTACAGTCTCCGTGGTTTGTGTACCCCTTTCTTTATCATACATCAATCCAGGTCTTCTGTTTTGACGTCTTGCAGTCTTTCGGACTGGAGAGACTGCCCTCCCAGTCAGCTAATTCCTAGAGACAGTAAGTACTGCCTGGAGGTTACAGGCTCTCACGCTCAGGCCAGTTATCACCCCAGGGCCAGACACTGGACAACTGGAGATAGCTCCGCACTCCATTGCTCACTGCAATTGGTCACATTAGCCAGTCTTTTCTTGAACATAGAGGTTATTGTATATTAAAGAAGAGGGAATTGTTAGTGATATTAAGGCCTGGACTTAGCCTTTATTGACACCAAAGGCAAGCCGGAAATAAATATGTTCACCCACCATTTTGCCTAATAGAGTTGGTGGAAATGCTGTTCCTCACCCACAGCTTCAGGAATCCTGACTTTCCATGTCTGAAGAGGGTCAGGACTCTTCATGTGCAACAAGACCTGTGACAATCTGATCTCACCACCCCAGAAACTCTTTAAATACTTGGAAATCACCAGGCACAAGACTTTGACCCAGGGATTCTGAGTATCCCCAAATACATAAAAGGGGGCTCCTCATCCACTCTCTCCAGGGTAGGGAGAAAGACAGCTGGCAGGATTTCCTCTCTGCCTTGTCCTTGCCTCCCATCTCCTGGGGAACTTTCTCTAGGAGGTTCAGCGCTCAGGGAACAACATTTCACAGGCAATGCTGATTCAGCTACTGGCTTTCAGATCATCCATTGCAGGGTGTTGGGTTTGCATAAAATAGTAGAGATGTGCCATCCTCTGCATGCTCTGGACCCTCACAAAGGAGTCCCCTGCACAACCCTCGGTGCTTCTACCCAAGGTAGTATGGGCTCAGACACACCATGCCTTCTCCTGTTCCTTTGTGCTCAGGGATTCCGGGCCCAGCTAGAGGACAGAGAATACCCAACTGGGAACAGCCTGCCTTTCTGGTTTTACCTTGCTGGCTGCCTAGGCCATGGGCTCTCCACTAGCCTCTGATTCCCCACCAGCACAGTGTCCAAGGCTGTGTTTGTGTGGAGCCACCAGTGTGGGGGTGGGTGCTGTGGTGTAGTAGTACTCTCCAAAGAGCCTTTCATAATTGCGTCTCACCCCATTAGAGGAACTTCCACCCTGCACTCTTTTCTAATCTGGAGAAGAGATTAGAGAGTGGAAAGTTCTAGACACCCAAGGCCTTGGCACTCAGCGTTCAGGGTCTGCCAGGACAGACCTCCCCTCTTCCCCCAACCCATACACACCTTGTCCTATCAAGTAGTCACCAAAGGAAGGGAACTGGCAATTTCTGCTCTGGAAAGTGCCTACAGGAGGCAGGCATAGGCAGGCTGGGTGCCCTGGCCTCAGGGCCACAGGGATGAGGCTGTCTTGGTCATTTCTACCAAGTCACTGTGCCAATCTCAGCTGAAGCTCTTTAGGAAAATGACAGTCTTCCCACAATCCAGGAAGCCCCAAGACTGTTCCCACTTTTGTTCACTGATCTGTCCACTCCAAGTGGTCCGGCAGGATTCCCTGAGTTGCATTAGCAGTGACAAGCAGAGGCTGATCTCTAAGTACCACCTGAGTCTTCCTTCGTGAATCATAAGCTAAGGTTCTATCACTGACTTTCTGGGTTGCAGGTGAGGGGTTTCAGAAGTGCAATCTAGGGGCTGAGGATGAAGCTCAGAGTGCCTGACTAGTGTGCGTGAGGGCCTGTGATCCAGCTGTAGCACTGCACAGAAGGCGGAGAAAGAAAGAAAAAGAGAGGTTAGCCCATCACCTTGCACCGTACCAACAGCCGCAAGCTTTAACGTGCGCATGAATCCTCCAGGGATCTTGTTAAAGTCATGTTCTGACTCAGCAGGTCCAGGCAGGAGCCTGGGATCACGGCTCTCTCACCAGCTTCCCGGTGACACTGCTGCCGTTCCTTGGACCACACTTTGAGCTGGCAGGCCCTCAAAACTTGCCCACACAGGAATTCTTTTCATTAGCTCTTAAGCTCAAAGCCTGGGGCAGTATGTGTTTGCTGAGTTACAGTTGACTGGGGCCACTCAGCAATAGGCAAATTAGTCAAGGCTGTCTGTACCTCCGGCTTTCAATGCTGAGCCAATCCATGCTAATGGCTGCTAGTGGGGTCCCCCATTTGATGCCTGGGCCATCAAAACTGTGTTAATGTGATAGAGACTTAGAGACAAAATAGCACTATTATTTCCTAGGCTCAAGAAATACCATTTGGTTGAGCTAATTAATATAATGAGAAGCCATACCACCACTTAAAATCCCAAGCCATTCTTGTGTGTGTGCATGAGGGTGTATGGAGGCCAGAGTCAACGTTGGACAATTTCCCTAGTCACTTGCCACCTTATTTTCTGAGACAGGGCTTCTCACTGAACTTGAAGATCACTGATTCACTTAGGCTGACTGGCCAGCAAGCTCCAGGAGTCTGTCTGTCTATATCTCATCAGTGCCGGGATCATAGATGTATGCTGCAACCCTGGTTTCATCTGTGGGTGCTGGGGATCCAAACCCAGGTCCCCAAGCTTGCTCAACAAACTGAACTGAGCTGTGTCCTCTGCCTGGCTTTGGATTGTGGGAGTTGACAAGACAAGGTATAGGGAAATCAGAGAATATGGTTAAGGTAAAGAGACTTGGCATTGGGTGTAGAGTTGCACGCCTGTAGTCTCAGCTACTTGGGAGATAGAGGCAGGAGGATTGCTTGAGCCTAGAATTTTAGGGCAGCATAGTGAGACCCAATCTTGAGAAAACAAAACACAAAACCAAGATTTGGAGCACCAAAGACAGCAAATTGACTGAGAGAGTTGATAGGCACATGCCTAATGCAGAACACCTTTCATGTTTCAGATTCCATGCCTTTGCTGAGAGGACAGAGTGTCTACAATTCTCTGCATTTTCCACAGAGGATGTTGACAGTTCAATGACTTGGAATTCAAGGAAACTGAAAGGGAGACTCCCTCCAGGTACCTGGAATCCTGAAGGAGCAGTATCACTTGTAATCTTAATCATTTCGAGTGGTCTGCAGTACAGTTTGCCAATAAAGGACAAAGTAGGGACCGCCCATATCTTTTGCATTATTTCTGTGGCACCAGGGTGCACCCAGTGGAATTTCATAGTGAGTTGGTCTGTCTAGAAGCCGCTTTAAATGTATCACTCACAACTTCTAAGGGATATGTCCCTAGCCATGCTATTACTGGTTAGGTCTAAGGTAGGCAGAGCCACCCTCTTGCCTGGGCTAAGCTGAGATCCCTGCACTTCTCAGGATAGTGCTCTGTGTTTCTTGGAATGGAAGCTGTACTTGCAGCGGGAGCCTGCCCTTGTGAGGGTCAAGGCGAAACAGGGACTTTTATGGAGGCTGAGGGAACCTCATTTTTCATTCAGGAATGTGGTCTAGTGAATGAGATCACAAATCAGGGAGAAAGAGAGCTATGATTCAGAAAGCCAGTAATGGAATTATACTCAGAAAGCCAAGAGATGGGAATTCCTTTGGGGCTGATGAAATGGTAAAATGCTAGACACTGAGTAAAGACAGGGAAGGAAGGGCCTGTCTGATTATTCCATGACACAGCATAGCATGGTACCTAACTATTTGGAAATTGTTGTGGTTTGAATGGGATGTCCCCCATATCCTCAGGTGTTTAGATACTTGGTCCCCAACTGGTGATGGTGTTGGAGAGGCCTAGGAGTTGTGGCCTTGCTTGGAAGTGTGTCACTTGGGGTGAGCTTTGAGGTTTAAAAGCCTCCCACCAACCCCACTTCACTCTTCCTGCTTCCTGCTTATAGTTTAAGATGTGAACTCTTTCCGGACAGTGGTGGTGCACACCTTTAATCCCAGGGAGGCAGAGGCAGGCGGATCTCTGTGAGTTCAAGGCCAGCCTGGTCTACAGAGCTAGTTCCAGGACAGCTAGGGCTGTTACACAGAGAAAACCTGTCTTGAAAAACCAGAAAAAAAAAAAGATGTGAACGCAGCCTGCTGCTCCCATCACCACGCCTGCCTGTTGCCAGCTTCCCTACCATGATGGTGATGAACTCTTATCCCTCTGAGAGTCTACTCCCAAATAAACCCTATCTTCTATAAGTTGCCTAAATCATGGTGCTTTACCACAACAACAGAAAAAATAACTCAGACAGAAGCCTAAGAGAGCCAGTGCCTGCCTCTGCCCTCCTGATCAACTGTAGTTATTAAACAGGCTTCTAGGTTCAGTACAAGGCAAACACAACTCCTTGGGTATAGGGAAGAAGCTGAAGAGTCCTTGCTTTGCTTAACAGCGTTGCCAAGACTCAGAGGAGGAGGACATTCACATCATCATTTGGGATGTGAGATGGAGATAATGGCGGGATGTCAGGTCAGAAAGCCCGGACCTGACGCACACTTTGCATATTCCAATTCTTCATGTCCCAGAGAGCATAGTCAGGGAGAGAGTTCAGTAGAGCACCGCTCTAGGTAACTGACATATTTTTCTGATCATGAAGTGGGCATGTCCAGAGGACTTGAGAAAATGATTGGTGCTTCACTGTGCTGACTAGTCTTTTGTCAACTTGACACAAGTGAGATCATTCGGGAAGATGGGACACCAACTGAGGACTTGCCTCTACCATACCCCTGGCCTGCAGGCATGACTGTGGAGCATTATTATTATTATTATTATTATTATTATTATTATTATTATTATTAATGATTGATGTGGGAGGGCCCAGCCTACTGTGGACAATGCCACCCCTGGGCATGTGGTTCTGGGTTGTATAAGAAAACAGGCTGAGCAAGCCATGGGGGTGGGTGGGGGGCAAGCCAGTAGGCAGTTTTCCTCCATGGCCTCTGCATTAGTTCTTGCCCGGAGTTCCTCCCCGACTTCCCTTCATGGTGGACTTTAATCTCTAAAGAGGAAGTAACCCCCCCCCCCCAAGCTGTTTTTGGTCATGACATTTCTCACAGCAACAGAAATCCAGCCAGTGGGGGTTCAGTCAGGGTGGAGAACAGGAGCTGTCACCAGCCCCCTCAAGGCTTGTCAACTGTTACAAATGGGACTTGATTTTGACCTGTGCATTCTCTGGGGTTCTAGTCTGTTTGCTGCTGCTGCTGGGGCACTGGAATACCTGAATAATTTATAAAGGATGGAGATGTATTTGGCTCATGGTTCCCAGAGCTGAGAAATCTAAGAGCATGTAGCTGGCATGGAGAAAGATCTTTTATGCTGCATGCTCCCAGGGAAGAAGATGGAAAGGCAAACGGGGGAGAAGCTTGCTTTCATATCAAGTCCATCCTCACAGTGGCTAACCCATACCCACAATAATGCCATTCATTCATTCATGAGGGCAGAGTCTTTTTGACCTGGCCACTTCTTAGCAAGTCCCACCTCCCAGTTCTGTTGCTCTGGGGAGTCACATACAAACCATAGCACCTGACATCCAGGTGACAAAGGAAACATCTGCCCACATAGCTAGCATTTCCACAGCTACCATCTTCTCAGCCCTGGAAACAGACAACTTACAGTATGGATAAAAATATTTTCTAGGAATGAAGTGTTTGGCATGCCTTCATTTTAGTGATCATGTGTTCCAAATTTGGGAGAGAGGTGTAAGGTCCTACACGTTCGATCTTGTCTATCCATCACAATGCCCCAGAAATGCCAGCGTTTCAAAGTTGACTTCTTCCCACTCAAAAACTGCCCAGAAATCTTGGACGGATGATTTTGGTTTAGAAAATGTGTGGTTTCCGATTTCACCTGGGCTCCAGGAGCAGCTCTCCTGTTGTTGTTGTTGTTGTTGTTATTGTTGTTCCTTACCACACCAGCCGCTACAAGAATTTAGCGTTCTGGGTCTCCCAAACCTCCAACAGGGTGGTGGCGTCTGAGTCCTTAGGAGATAATTTTATCTTCATTGGGGAGAAAGCAGCCTTTCGAGGGAACATTTAGACAAGCACAACTTAGAGAACTCGCTTGCCAGTCTGAAAGTTCCAGGTGTTACTGACTTTGAATTCTACAATACTTAGTTGTTAAAGTGTGGCTCTTCTCCTTGCTCTACCCCAGTGCAGAAACAAAACAAAAACAAGATGAAAGAACCACTCCAAAGCCAAGATAAAGAATAGTTTGTAAATTATAGTATATATATATAGTATATATATTATATATGTGTGTGTGTTTATATATACATATATGCATAGATTATGATACACATATGTGACACACAGACATAATACCAATATTTTTAAGTGTATAGTTCAGCTTTCTTAGGAATATTCACTTTCTGAGCAGCTGTCTCAGCTACTCAGCTCCCGAGCTCTGTCTTTTCTAATGGAAACTCTGCACCTAATGAAACAGTGAATTCCTCGTGTCTTATTCGGTTTGTGCCTCTGTAACAAAGCATCAGAGCCTGGATATTCATAAGGAGCAGGAACTGATTTTTTATAGTTCTGGAGGCTGAGCAAGCTAAGATTGAGGTGTCTCGTGAACTTCCAAGATGATTGCTGTTGCTGCCTCCTCCAGAGGGGGCATGTGTTGTGTCTTCACTTGACTGAAGAGACACCTTCATCCACCTAAAACCTGAGAAAAAAGATACTAAAACGGAGCTAAAAACAGTTCCTAGCTGTCTCTTTCAAGTTAGTGGCAGCCTGCGTGTTTGAGTCACTATGGCGGGTTCCTGGCGTGCACGCTCGACCTGCAGTATGGCTGGAATGAGGCGTCTGCCAGTGGCACATTAAACTGCGTGGTGGATTTAGCCTTTGCTAGTACAAAACAAAAAAAAGAGGTTTCTGGGCTACACGCTGCTTTGATAGAAGCATAGACCCACGAAGGCTCCCAGAGCTGGTGGTAAAAGTATCACCGCCATGTTAGGAAGCTGAGGTGGGCGGAGCCAGCAGCCATAGTGCCCTTTCAGTCTTAGAATGTTGCAGTTTAAAGCAATAGGCTCAAGGTAATATAAAAAATAAGCCACATAAAGATGTCTACCACACAGAGAATCTGGATTATGTTCTCTTTGATATTCGTAACTGAAGAAAAACATTTGATTGCAAAAGCTGTTGAGTTATGCCAAAATGTATATTTTAAAGGTACCTTGACTTCAAAATTTGGATGTAAGGATATGGTGCTTTGGAAAGGAAGCTCTGCTTTTGTTTCTACAGAAAGCCAGAGGCTATGGATTTATTCCAGATTAAGATACATCAGGTTTGACCAGCCAAGACCCCCTGAAAGGTCTCCGGTGACACCATGGCCCAGATGATCCAACATCCAGAACGGTTTGAAGGCAACTGGCTCAGACAATACAGCCTCATGGACTACTCTATAATCCTAAAATTTTCTTTGTGTCCCCATAAGATACAGCGCCCCCCTCCAGCAGGAAGTAGTAAGAGAAGCTACGCCCAAATTCCCAAATTATATGTAATTTTACTATGTTAATGTTAAAATCTTCCTTTTTGAAAAAAAAGAAAAGGGGAAGTGCTGTGGGATGGTCTGTATGTCAAACATGTTGCTTATTGGTCAATAAATAAAACACTGATTGCACAGTGGTCAGGCAGGAAGAAGTATAGGCGGGACAAGGAGGAGAGAATTCTGGGAAGTGGAAGGCTGAGGAGACACTGCCAGCCGCCACCATGACAAACAGCATGTGAAGATGCTGGTAAGCCACAAACCACGTGGCAAGGTATAGATTAATAGAAATGGATTAATTTAAGCTATAAGAACAGTTAGCAAGAAGCCTGCCACGGCCATATAGTTTGTAAGCAATATAAGTCTCTGTGTTTACTTGGTTGGGTCTGAGCGGCTGTGGGACTGGCGGGTGAGAGAGATTTGTCCTGACTGTGGGCCAGGCAGGAAAACTCTAGCTACATATAATCCTGCTATATAATAATGAATCATAATGTAAATATCTATATTTTCCAATGGCCTTAGGTGACTCCCCCATGAAAGGGTCATTCAGTCCCCAAGGGGGTTGCAACCCATAGATTGAGAACCGCTGCCCTATAGGCTTACTTATTTTATGGAGGCATTTTCTTAATTGAGGTTCCCTCCTCTCAGATCATTATAGCTTGTGTCAAGTTGATATAAGACTATCCAGCACACTGCGGTGACATGGAATCTCTAAGTAGTTATAAATTTAATTGAAGGAATAATAGTCATGATGTGTGTGTGTGTGTGTGTGTGTGTGTGTGTGTGTGTGTGTGTGTGTGTGACATTTTGCTTATCCATCCACTGGCAATGGACATGTGGGTTGCTTTCCTATTTTGGCTATTGTAAATTATGCTGCCATGAAATTGGGTTTCCAAATACATTTTGACTCCCTGGTGTTCATTATTTGGGGTACATACTCCAAAGTGGGATTCCTGAATCATATATGGTAATTCTATTTGTAGTTTTTGAGGAGCTTCCCTACCACTTTCCACAGAAGTGGTGGTGTTGTGTGTTCCTGCCAACAGTGTCCAATTGTCCTGTGTCCTTGTAAACATTTGTTACTTTCTGTATTTTTGATAGTAGCCATCCTAATGGTGTGAGATGGTGTCTCAGTGTGCTTTTGATATGCATTTCCCTGATGCTTAGTGATATTTAACATCTTTTCAGGAGTCTATTGAAAGAAATATGATGTAGTATGTAAAACTTCCAAATGGATGCAAAGTATCCATGATGATCAAGATAATGACTCAACCCCCTTCTAGCCTGCTGGAAACTACTCCCAGCCATTGTGGGGGATCCTTTTGTGAGCCTTGGTCACCACTCAGAGATCCCTGGCAGTGCTTAGATGTCGAATTGCCACTTCAGGAGAAGCCACCCCTCGATGGGCCAATGAGAGGGCTCTCTGAAGAGAATAGAAGCTTTCTCATCTATGGGCTGTAAGCCTGAGGTGGTCAGAAAACGGTGCTGGGTGCAGAGGAGGGAAGGGAGGACTGTGGTGCTGTCGGGGCCTCTTGGCTCAGCACCAGTTTTACAAGATGAAACAGAACACTGTCCAGCTTCAACTGACCGCCCCGTCAACTGGGCCGGCTCCAGTATTAGGGTGTGCAGAAAGGAGCCGCCCTAATGTCTTGGTTTTGTGGGTTGGGTTTCTTTTTTCAGAAAATTTGTTTCTTATTTTGTTTTTTCCTGTAACGTGTGTCTTTTATTAAGCCCTTGCTATTATTTTTAGAATCAGCTTATGGATTTTCATTCCTCTTAGATCAATGGAATTTTGATTGCATTTCTTAATGGTGCACTCTTGCACATCTCTGGCTCTTGGCCGGGCGTGGTGGTGCACGGGGTCACCCCCCAGGTGCATCTCTTCCGTAGCATGCATCCTTTCTTTTTCTCCCTTCCCTGTTGCGTTCAATGAATATTTCTTTTTCTACGCTTCCCAGATTTCTTTTGTTTAACGTTAGCACACAAAGTAATGGATCTCATTACGTTGCTGTCACACATATGTGGCATTGTGCTTTGTTCCTCTTCATCCATCCTGGCCTCATCCTTGCCGGTCTCCTTCCCTCCAGACCATCCCCACTCTTGCTTTCAAGTCACAGGCATTCTATGGCTTCCTCTTTTTATTCTCTTCCTCCTCTTCTTCCTTTCACGGATGCCTTTTCTATTTTTATGTCCTACACACACACACACACACACACACACACACACACACACACACACATGCACGCACACACACACACACACTCACATACACGCTGTACATTTAAATACCTTCAGTATTTATCACTCTGAATCCAGCTGACTTTATTTATATATTTTATTTATATTAATGATCTCCAGTTGTATCTATTATCCTGAAATGTCATGATTGATTTTTTTTTCTCCTTTTGAGCAGAAGAAGCCACCCCAAGGTGTACAAATGAGGGGGATTCTCTGTAGAGAATGAAAACTTTCTCAGCCCACAGGCTGCAAGCCTGGTCAGAGGTAGGCGTTGGTATGGAAGGGCAGGCAGTCCCTAAGGGGACAATACAACTCCATTGTTGTATATGTACCATATTAGCTCTATCCATTCAACTGCTGATGGACATCTAGGCTGGTTCCATTTTCTGGCTATTGTGACTAGTGTAGCAGTAAATATGGATTTTCAAGTGTCTCTGAGGTGTGCTGGAGTATACTTGAGACATGTGGTGAAGAACCAAAGCAACTCCATTTTAAGCAAGTCCCTAACCCCAGCTTGAAACAGGCCTGAGTTTCGAATTCTCAGAACTGCTGACATAGGTTCCAGGAACTCAAAAGTACAAAGTCGGGATGTCTGGATGTCCATCTGGTAGCAACTGATTAACCGTTGAATGTCCCAACGCTAGAGGCAGCCTATAAAAAGTTTGACAAACGGTCAAACTGCAAAGTAAGAGAACACAGAAATTCTGGAAAGCCCCTAAAACTCGAGCCAATCAGAGTTGTACCCATACTGGAACCCTTAACTGGTGTAACCTGTTGTTTTTTTGCCTTTAAAAACTGAGCTTGCAGAGGGGCGGGCACCTCCTCTGGCTTCCACTGGGTCTGGGTGCTTGACGAGGTTCCTGCTGTGGCTTATACTGCTGTCAATAAACCTTGCTTTTGCATTTCGGAGAGTTTGTGTCTCTGGTGGTCTCTTTGAGGGGGTCTCATGACCAGGACATAACATTTGGGGGCTCTTCCGGGGTCCTCAGAGACCCCCAAGACCCCGAACCCCGGAGTTTTACACTGGCTGATCAGGTGAGTCTGCTCTGAGTCTCAGAGGAGGGAAGTTAGTTGTCTTTGTTTCCCTGTTCCTTTTCTTGCTTTCTGATTCACTGCTGGCAGCACTCTGTTGAGAGGTTTTGCTTTGAGTGTCGCATCGCAAGAGCGAACCTGGGAGAGCTGGGAGACTTCCCTCCTCATCATCTGGGCGGGGGTCTCACATGAGACCCCATTGCCGGAGACCCGAGAGGGTCCCCCTTCTGTTTCTGAGAACTCTGAGGACGCCAGCCCCGTCCCATCCATACCGTTTTTGGCAAAATCGAGGCCTCTTCTCCAGACCTCCAATCGCCCGAACCACTGATCCTCAGAACTCTGTTAAGGGCCCTTGTTCTTTCGTTTTGTCTGACTGTCTTGTTGATAAATATGAGTTCGAGGCCAGCCTGGTCTACAGAGCGAGATCCAGGACAGACACCAAAACTACACAGAGAAACCCTGTCTCGAAAAGCCAAAAACCAAAAAACACCCCCTCTTAAAAGGAGATTCCATTCCTAATAAACCCACTATCATAAATTGAAAATATCAAAAGTTGGGAACACATTTGATCTACCAAGCTGACAAGAAAACATAGTCTAGGGACACAGTTCACTGTAGGGTGTTGAATTCCTTTTATGATGGTGGGGCTGGCAGTGAGCTGCAGCCATCGCTGTCTCTTACTGCTTCATATCGAGACAGTCTGGCACCTGAAGGAAAAGCCCAGGAAAAGGTCCAAATTCCCGGTCCAAAGTGCAGTTCCTACTCAATGAACTTGACTTTTGCTGCCTAGGGAAGTTGAAAACTCAAACGTCAAACCACCTAAGTCTGAGAATGCCTGTGCTGTACTGTTGAGTTCAGTGTCCATGATTTGGGAAGAGAATGGGTTCCAGGCTCCTGGGGAGAGGACAGGTTCCAGGCTCTGGGTAGTTCTTCTCTCAAGCAGAGCTCATAGGCACACACCTATGACACCACAGTTACAACGTTCACTTCTACTTGAAGGAATTAGCATCATGAATAGTAGCTATAATTTGTTGAATGGCAAACAACATTTTGAGTTCTTTAAATCCATTACCTCACTTTATACTGAGAAAATGTCCATGGAGGGTGGGAGGGCAAAATAATCACCCTCATTTTGTAGAGAAATAGGCTGAGACATGTGAACAAGCACATTCCTCCTTGTTATTGTTTTTCCTTTTGAAACAGGATCTCAGGCTATCCTTGGCTACATTATCTACCTCAAAATAGCCTCAAAATCTAAATCCTTCTGCCTCAGCTTCCAGAGTGCTGGCTACGTTCCAATCTTAAATGACATGAAATAATTCTGTTTCCTGTTTGCCTTTCTTGCCATTTTCTTGCTAACAACAACTTTGAGATGCCCCACCGCTTTTAAACAAGTCTGGAGCAGGAGAGTCATGTCACACAGTGACAGCAGACTAAGAACTGAACAACGGTATCTCCTATAAATCCAAAAGTTCCGTAGGTCTGGAATTTTAAAATCGTTCTTCAAAACACATTTCCAATGCTATAACCTGGCAAAGGCCGTTACTTGCAATGAGGTTTCAATTACATGGAAATGATATGTGTCAATGGCCTAAATCTTGCTTGGTCTGGTCATCTACTTCCTGTGGTTCCTGTGAGAAGCACACACAGTATGGATGATGGCCAGGGGCAATATGGCCTTTTCTTCTCTTAGGAGCCTCTAACTCTAGTGCAAGGTCACCTGGTGACCCTGTGTGGGCACAGGACATGGGCAAAAGGCTAGAGCCAATCTGTGCTCAAGTCCTCCTCCATGTCCCTTTCTGAGCTGGAACTGGGCAGTGCTGCTCATGTGGGAGCAGGAGAGTCAAGAAGAAAGCCTCCCCAACCTGATCTAGGTTTAATTAGATAATAACGAGTCATAAGAGGAGAATGTCTAAGCTGGATGGAAGGAAGCCTTGTTTACTGATCTTTTCTTCTAGAATGTCCATTGCCCCCACCCCAGCTAGTCTTGTGACTTGTTCCCTTAGCACAGTCAGACCTCAGCTAAAGTCACACACATGGGTCCCCCAACGTTCTGTCCACATGCTCTGCTTGGCTTTTCTTCCTGCTAAGTCATCAGTAGCATCTGTAGCATTGGTGATGTTGTTTATTATCTGTCTTTCTGCTCAAGGGCATGAGCTCTGGTGGAGCAGAGATCTTTGTTTTGCTCACTGTACAAGGCCTGGAACAATGGAATGAATGGGGATGTAAGGAGCCTAAATCCATTTGTTCTCTCTCTCTCTGTGTCTGTCTCTGTCCCTCTGTCTGTCTCTGTCTGTCTCTCTCGGTCTGTATGTGTCTCAAAGCCCCAACCAGAACCACCTTTATAGGGGCCAGCTCAAGCAACCTGGAGCCGAAGGGGGGCCACTCTGCAGCCGGACACTACAGTGGCCCTGTCCCTCAGACCTGCCAGACCAGTGGACGCCGACGGGAATCAACCCTATCAGTACTGGCCATTTGCAACCAGTGACCTGTACAACTGGCGTGTGAAGAATGCCCCATTTTCCAAAAACCCCCGGGATTTAATTAACCTTTTAGAGACTGTTCTTTTCACCCACCAGCCCACCTATAATGATTGTGGTCAGCTTCTAAGCATCCTGTTCACCACGGAGGAGAGGAATAGAATCTTGGAGGCTGCCTGGAAATTGGTTCCAGGTCCCACGGGAGCTCCCACCACTGATCCAGTGGCCATCAATGTTTGTTTTCCTTCCACCTGTCCTGATTGGGACTATAACACGGCACAAGGTAAGGAGAGGCTCCACGTACACCGCCAGGCTCTATTGGCAGGTCTCAAAGTGTCTGCACGGAAGCCGACTAATATGGCTAGGGTCTATGATGTTAGGCAGGAGACGAATCAAAGTCTGGCTGTCTATCTGGAGCGCCTGCTAGCAGCCTTCTGGCAATATATGCCATATGATATCTTGAGGCTGAGGAATTGGCTCAGATGATAATATTTGCCTATATCAACCAGGCGGCTCCAGATATCAAAAAAAAAATTACAGTTGCTAAAAAGATTAGGCGAAAAGAATCTTAGAAAATTAATGGCAGTGGCAAAAACGGTGTACCATAAGAGAGAGACAGCTCAAAAACAACAACAACAACAACAACAAATAAAGGCAAGAAAAAGAGAATGTACAGAAGGAAGAAAAATGAGAAAAAAGACAGGAAAAAAGTTTAGCAAGAATACTAGAACAGCAGCAGGTCCAGCTTAGAGAAGAATTGAAAGAAATCCTCCTGGTGGTGGGAGTTGGACCCAACAGACCATCCCAGCATGAAACCAAGAGACCCTGGCCCAAGCCCAAGGTAGGAAAAAAAAACAATGTGCATATTGCATAGAAGAAGGACATTGGGTAAGAGAATGTCCCAAGAAGAGGGGGAAGATGCCCCCAACTGCCCATGTACTCCCCATGGCCCTGGAGGAAGACAGTGACTAGGGGAGATGGGGCTCAGACCCCCTCCCTGAGCCTAGGTTAACACTGAGAGTGGAGGGGAAACCAATAAGATTCATGGTGGACACCGGGGCAGAGAACTCCGTCCTCCTGACACTGGGGGGGGGCCCATATCCACCAAGAAAACATGGGTGCAGGGGGCCACGGCACTAAACTCTATTCATGGACTACCCGAAGAACGGTGGACTTGGGAATGGGATGGGTAACCCATTCGTTCCTAGTAATGCCAGAGTGTCCCTACCCACTGCTGGGCTGAGACCTCTTGTCAAAAATGAAAGCCTAGATCCACTTCTCGAATGAAGGGGCTCAGTTATTCCACCAAAACGGGAAACCAATTCAGGTGCTGATGACTACTAGCCTGACTGAGGAATACAGACTTCACCAGAAACCTGCAGCTCCCAAGTCAGAAATAGAAAAATGGCTACAGGAGTTTCCACTAGCATGGGCAGAGACTGGGGGTATGGGGTTGGTGAGACACAGGCCTCCCATATATGTGGAGGTCCGGGCCGATGCAGACCCAGTCCAAGTCTGCCATTACCCCATGTGCTCAGAAGCAAAGAAAGGAATAAACCCCCACATAAGGAGGTTATTGGCACTTAGGATCCTAAAACCAGTCCAGTCTGCCTGGAATACACCGCAGTTACCGGTCAAAAAGCTTCATACCAATGACTGGTACAAGACTTAAGAGAGGTAAATAAAAGGGTAATGGACATACATCCTACAGTGCCTAACCCTTATACCCTACTAAGCACATTGCTTCCAGACCGGCAATGGTCTTCAGTTCTGGACCTGAAAGATGCCTTCTTTAGCCTGCCTTTGGTCCCCAACAGCCAGCAATATTTTGCCTTCAAATGGCATGATTGGAGTCAGCGGCCAGTTGACTTGGACTAGACTGCCCCAAGGGTTCAAGAACTCACCCACCATCTTTGATGAAGCTCTACAGGAGGATCTGAGTGAGTACCGAATCCAGAACCCTGATATAAGCTTGTTATAGTATGTGGATGATTTGTTGGTTGCAGTGGTTGATAGAGAGAGACCTGCAGGAGAGGAACTGAGAACTTGCTATGAGCCCTGGGAAACTTGGGATATCGAGCCTCTGCTGAGAAGGCTCAGATCTGCAGGTCACAGGTAGTGTATCTACGGTACCGCTCTTGAAGGAGGCCAGAGATGGCTCCCAGATGCTCGAAAGGAGACAGGGTTAAAAATAGCCACTCCCAAGACCGTCAAGCTGGTAAGGGAATTCCTGGGCACAGTGGGGCTCTGCTGCCTATGAATTCCCAGTTTACTGAGCTGGCTAAGCCTTTGTACAAGGCCACCAAAAAATACATCCAACTTTACATGGATGGAAGAGAAACAGAAGGCGTTTGATGCCCTGAAACAGAAACTTATAGAGGCACTAGCTCTTGGATGACCAGATATAAACAAACCCTTTTACCTGTTTATAGATGAAATTAAAGGAATAGCAAAAGGGGTACTCACTCAGACCACAGGGCCCTGGAAAAGACCTGTGGCATATCTATCCAAGAAACTGGATCCCATGGCCGCAGGATGGTCCCCTGTCCTGCCTATTATAATTGCTGTGGCGATGCTGGTCAAGGACACTGATAAACTAATTTTGGGGCAAGATCTAACCATTGTCACCCCGCACGCCCTGGAGGCAGTTCTCAAACTGATCGCTGGCTGAGCAATGCCAGAATGACTCATTATCAGGCTTTGCTTCTTAACCCTCCCAGAAAAATGTTCCAAGTGCCCACAGCCCTTAATCTGGCCACGCTGCTGCCAGACCCTGACCTCGAGGCACCGCTCCATGACTGTGCCGAGATACTGGCCCAGGCACACTGCATTTGCCCAGATAACAAGTCTGTGAGACTTGCTATTACCAGAGGCAGAAGACACCTGGTTCAGGGATGGCAGCAGCTACATGTGAGACGGACACAGGTATGCAGGGGCTGCAGTGACCACTACCTCGGGCGTCATTTGGGCAGAGCCTCTAGCAGCAGGGATTTCTGCCCAAAAAGCAGAGTTAATTGCCCTAACTAAAGCCTTGAGACTGGGAAAAGGGAAAAAAAACTAAACATTTACACAGATAGTAGATATACCTTTGCCACTGCACACATCCACGGGGCAATCTACAGGGGAAAAGGCTTGCTAACAGCAGAAGGAAAAACAATTAAAAATAAACAGGAAAATTTGGAGCTTCTGCAGTCTATATGGGAGCCCGTGAATGTGGCTGTTATCCATTGCCTGGGACACCAAAAAGGGACCAGACAGATTCAAACAGGCAACAACCTGGCAGACCAAACAGCCGGGGGTGGCATCTCCCCTAAAGATAACACCGGTCCTGGTGGACCCCGGAGCCAGGAGCCTACCATGGACTCCCCAATACACTCCGGCTGACCTAGCCTGGATCCGTACCCTACCTATGGCTCATATAGTAGAGGACTGGTGGAGAACAGCAGATGGACAAGTCATGCTGCCAAGAGAAATGGGGCTGGTGATACTCAGAAAGATTCACCCATCATCTCATTTGGGAATCCAAAGGATGCAAGAGTTATTGAGACAAGCAGATGTAAAAATACAAAATGGCAACCAAGCTATTGAAGAAGTAGTATCCAAATTCCATGACTGCCAGATGATTAATGCTTTACCAACCCCTTCCAACCCTGGCACCAGACAAAGAGGGACTCGACCAGGTGCGTATTGGAAGGTCGACTTTACTGAAATCAAGTCAGGAAAATTTGGGTATAAATACCTATTAGTATTTATAGACACCTTCTCTGGATGGACTGAGGCATACCTGACCAAACATGAGACTGAAAACGTGGTGGCAAAGAAGCTGGTAGAAGAAATCCTGCCCAGGTACAGTTTTCCAGCCATGATAGGGTCTGACAATGGCTCTGCCTTCATCTCTCAGGTGAGCCAGGGAATAGCCACTGCCCTGGGGACTGATTGGAAACGTCATTGTGCTTATAGACCCCAGGGCTCAGGAAAAGTCGAGAGGATAAATAGAACTCTAAAAGAGACCTTAACTAAATTAGCCCTAGAGACTGGTGCAGACTGGGTGGCTCTTCTTCCCTTTGCCTTATTTAGGGTGCAAAATTTGCCCTATCAGATGGAACTTACCCCCTTTGAAATCATGTATGGGAACCCCCTACCTATGATACTAAGCTTGCAGACCGAGCTGGTTGCCTCCCTGGATGACCAGGATCTCCTGGATGCTATCCGGAGGCTCCAACTCACCTATCAAGATGGCTGGCCTAAACTTCGGGCCATTTATGAGGCTGATTCTACGCCCCCATAGGTTCAGACGAGGAGACTGGGTCCTGATCCGTAGACACCAATGCAGGACCTTAGAGCCGAGATAGAAAGGGCCCTACGTTGTTATCCTGACCACACCCACTGCTCTCAAGGTGGATGGCATTGCAGCCTGGATCCACCACTCCCACGCTTGACTGGTGGACCCAATTGCCCTTCCAGAAGAACACCGGGACGAGACCTGGGAGGCATCAAACACCCCTCCAAACAGCTGAAGCTCAAGCTCCATCGCCGAAGAAAATGAAGCCCGTCCTGCTCCTGCTGCTTCTGTTCTGGAAGACCTCCTATGGGGCAAGTCACCTCAACAACCCTCATGGGCCATGGAACCAGATATGGCTAATAGTCAAAGCAGAAATCAGCATCATTGCCAACTCCAGCTCCTCGACCAGAGAACCCAAGGACACCTGGTTCCTAGATCTGTATGTTGATCTCTGCAACCTGATAGGAGAAGCATGGGACCCATCAGACCAGGAACCCTTCTCCAGGTATGGATGTGCTTCTCCTGGCCAGAGAAAAAGGACTAGGGAGCAGCATTTTAATGTATGTCCTGGCCATTCCCGGGACCGAGCCCAGATTAAGAAATGTGGGGGCTCAGGGTCAGCCTATTGCGCTGCTCGGGGTTGTGAAAGCATGGGACATATCTGGTGGGAGGTCCCGATCAAAACCCACCTGATCACAGTGGGTCAAGGGGACAGGAGTATGCTGGGAACAGGGAGATGTCAACTAAGCAGCAGCTGGGTAGACTGCAGCCCCTGTTATAAAGAACGATTCCCCAATCACCCATGGGCAACCCCCGGAGGTCGCTGCAACTCCTTGATAATTAGGTTCACTGAGGAGGGAAAAAAGGCTGACGGGACCACCGGTAAAACATGGGGGCTGCAGCTATATCGTTCTGGGCATGACCCCAGACTCACTTTCACCATCCGGCACATTCTGTCCCCAGTAAAGACTGCAGTAGGGCCCAACACAGTGCTCAACCCTACCCAGCCAAAACACATTATGCCCAGAGGACCCAGTACTACCATTGGGCCCAACCATACCACCATTGAGTCCAACCATGTTAACTTCCTGTGAGTACCTCTCCCCCAACAGACGGAGGACCCTCTGGTTCTCCCTGCTCCAAAAATCCTTTCTGCTTCTTAATGCCACAAGGCCTAATTTGACAGCCTCTTGTTGGCTTTGCTATGATACTCAACCAACATTCTATGAGGGAATAGCCATAATGGGCAAGTATAGCACTGCCACTGACCTTCAGCAGAGCCGCTGCTGAACCAAGGCCTCCCTGATAGAGGGCCAGGGCTTATGCTCCAACAGATAGAGGGCCAGGGCTTATGCATAGGACAAGTCCCACCAAGCTATCAAGTGCACTGCAACCACACTCAACCACTTAGGAACCAGACCAGCTACCTGCTGCCTTTAAATGACACTCGGTGGGCATGCTCCTCTGGGCTGACTCCCTGTGCACACATCACTGTCCTGAATAAAACCCAAGGGTTCTGCATAGTAGTCAGGCTTGTACCCCGGCTGATATACCACTCTGAGGAGGATTTGCATAACCTAATTGAACATGTTAACCCCCACCGCCGCTATAAGAGAGAGCCAGTTACCCTATCTGTGTTACTAGGGGCTAGCTTAGCAGGGCTAGGGATGGGTACCACATCCCTGATTACTCAGCAGCAGCATTACTCTAGCCTCGGCCTGTCTATTGATGAAGACATAGAAAAACTGAAAAACTCCATCTCACACCTTCAGGACTCCTTGTCTTCCTAGCGGAGGTGGTCATGCAGAACAGGAGAGGACTACACCTCATTTTTCTGAAGGACAAAGGGCTGTGCACTGCACTGGGTGAGGAGTGCTGTTTCTATGTGGACCACTCAGAAGTTGTAAGAGAATCAATGGCCAAAGGTACGAGAAGGGTTAGCTAAAAACAAAACAAAACAAAACAAAACCCCCAAACCATGAAGCTAGCCAAAGCTGGTTTAAAAATTGGTACTCCAAGTCCCCCTGGTTCACTACCTTGATCTCGTCCCTCATGGGGTCCTTCATACTCTTTTTCCTGGCCATCACCTTTGGGCCCTGTATCATAAGTAGACTGCTCCGATGTGTGAGGGAGCGATTAGGTACAATCCAACTTATGGTACAGAGAACTCAAGGCTATATGCCCATAACCGAAAGGAACAGAGAGGGATACTTACTAACTCACTGTCCAAAACCCATGATTAGGTTCCATTAGGCACATGAGAAGGGGGGAAATGAAGAACCAAAGCACCTCCATTTTAAGCAAGCCCCTAACCCCAGCTTGAAACAGGCCTGAGTTTTTTAATTCTCAGAACTGCTGACATAGGTTCCAGGAACTCAAAAGTACAAAGTTGGGATGTCTGGAGGTCCATCTGGTAGCAACTGATTAACCACTGAATGTCCCAACGCCGGAGATAGCCTATAAAAAGTTTGACAAACCGGTCAAACTGCAAAGTAAGATAACACAGAAATTCTGGAAAGCCCCTAAAACTTGAGCCAATCAGAATTGTACCCATACTGGAACCCTTAACTGATGTAACCTTGTGTTTTTTGCTTTTAAAAACTGAGCTTGTAGAGGGGCGGGCACCTCCTCCAGCCTCCGCTGGGTGGGTGCGCTTGACGAGGTCCTTGCTGTGGCTTGTACTGCTTTCAATAAACCTTGCTTTGGCATTTTGGAGAGTTCGTGTCTCTGGTGGTCTCTTCGGGGGTCTCGTGACCAGGGCATAACAGTGGTAGTCCTAACTGAGTGTTTTGAGGAACCTCCACTCTGACTTTTCACGGTAGCAGCGTTGGTTTGCATCCCCACCAGTGGTGGTGTGGTTCCGCTTTGTGCACTTCCTTACCAGATCTGAACTCTCAGATCAGGTTTACTTTGCATTTCCTTGTGTCAAAGGATGCTGACTACATGTAAGAATATTTACTGGCCATGTGTGCTTCTTCCTTTGAGAACAGTTTCTTCAGTTCACTTGTCCATTTATTGGTTGAATTATTTGATTTGGGTTTTGGTATTTGAATTTTAGCATTCCTTTTGTACTTTAGACGTTGGTCTCCTTTGGATTTGGATGGGGATCACGTTGACTCTATAGATGGCTGTTGGTACGATCGCCTTTTCACAATAATAATTTTGCCAATTCATGAGCACAAGAGATCTTCCTGTCTTCAGTGTCTGTAGGTTTACATGGTAGAGGTCTGTGCTGGATAGTTTTATGTCAACTTAACACAAATTAAAGTCATCTGAGAGAAGGGGACCTCAGTTAAGAAAATTCCTCCATAAGATTGAGCTGTAGGCAAGCCTGTAGGGGATTTTCTTAATTGGTGATTGATTGGGGATGGCCTAACCCATTGTGGATGGTGCCATGCCTGAGCTGGTGGCCCTGGGTTCTATAAGAAAGCAGGCTGAGCAAGCCAGTAAGCAGCACTCCTCCATGGCCTCTGCATCAGCTCCTGCCTCCAGGTTCCAGCCCTGCTTGACTTCCTGTCCTAACTTCCTCTGATGATGAACAGCAACATGGGAATGTAAGCCAAATAAACCCTTTCCTTTCCAAGTTGGTCATGGTGTTTTATCACAGCAACAGTAACCATAACTAAGACAAGGTCTCTTGCCTCCTTGGCTAGGTTTATTCCTGGGTGTTTAATTTTTTCCCCCAAATTTCATCTGTGAGTACTGTATTTATACCTGTTCCACCATTTCTTTTCCTCTTCCAACTCTTCCCATCTCATTGTTCAAATTCATGATCTCACCTTTAAATATTATTGTTACACACACACACACACACACACACACACACACACACACA
>CABHPH010153900.1:0-26442 GCA_902168325.1 Peromyscus nudipes
GCCGGCGGCGGCGGATCGCAGAGTGCGCGGGCCCGGGAGGCGGGGACCGAGCGCGGCGACCCGCCATGGCTCAGGCGGCCAAACAGCTGAAGAAAATCAAAGACATCGAGGCGCAGGCCCTCCAGGAGCAGAAGGAGAAGGAGGAATCCAACAAGAAGCGGCGCAACCGCTCCCGTGACCGCAAGAAGAAGGTAAGGGGGCGGCGGCGGCGGCCCCGCACCGAGGCGCCGGGAGTAGCTGCGGGAAGGCGCTCGGCCGCGCTGGAGCTGACCCTCCCGGAGCGCCGTGGGGGTGGCGGCCTGGGCAAGCGGCTGGTCGCCCGGGGGGCTAGGGGCGCGCTGGCCCCGACAGTCCTTTCAGCACCTTGAACAGAGGCCGGCAGGCCCGCGCGCTTGGGAGGAACTTTTGCCGCCTCCCGGGTGGCGGAGCCGGGAAAGGTCTGCACCGCGGCGTTTTCGCTCTGGCCGCCCCGGCTTTCTTGGGGAGCTGCCTTGGGTGAACGCGGCAGGCGCTCCAGAGGTGGCACTGCCCGCTCCTGCTCAGGTGACCAGTTAGTTCTCCTGCGCCGCACGGAGAGAGAGCATCCTCCCCCAGATCTCTCAGGACGACTGGGGCGACTGCCCTTCCTGGGCCCTTCCTGACCCCGTGGGTCCGCGGGTGGACCTGGAAGACGCCGCTCACCCCTGGGCATTTGGCAACATTTTGGGTTAAGGTCATTCCAGAGGAGTCGCTGGTGGCAGGGAGGAGGAATTCCCTTGGAAGCCTCGCTGGGGTTGTCCAAGCGGACCCAAGGCCTGGTCGGAGAAGAGCTCTGCCATGGGTAGAGCATCAGGCAGTCTTTCACGGGACAGGGGTCTGTGCGGAGACACCCCAGGCAGGGATCTAGAGCCCTGAAAGCAACTGTTGCTATTTGCAGTCCTTGCTTTCAGACCAAAAGCATGCTAAGGGGCCACCTTAGACTAGACCCACTGTCTAATTACAAACATCTGGAGGTCCACAGCCACCAAGCAGCTGACTCTACCACCGGCTAGAGCTGCAGGAATGCACAGGCTAGGAGAGCATGGATGGAATTCTGGGAGTCCAAGGTAGAGCCCCGGAGAGCCATTTTAACCTGGAGAAGTTGGTGTGGGGCCTGCGGGAACGTCCCCTAGCCCGAGAATGGGGTTCTGGAGCTGCCCCACAGGGACGCTGCCCTTGCTCGAGAAAGACTTCCTGGCCGCAATCGTCTCATTCTGAGGAGGAAATATGGAAGCTGCGGTTGACAGCAGTGTTGGGGACGGTCTACTTTGCAGTAGGTGGTGGCAGGACCCATATTGGCTCTTTTCCTGGAGATGACACTGGGCAGGCTGAGACGTTCCCTGATTTTTAACCTAAGGAATCACCGTGTTAGGTGTTCCATACCCCTGACAAATACAGCAGTGCCCCCCCCCCCCCCCCCCCCCCCCCCCCCCCCCGTCCTGGTACTGGCACCTTGTGTGTATATAGTAATTTCACCACCACACTCCTTAAGCAAGAGTGAAAGAGGTCTTCCCAAAACAATAGGATTTGGGCTGATGCCGCTTAGGGGAAGAATCCTGTCAGGTCTCTGTTAGGGTCTCACATGCCAATCCTGCCTGTAAGTTAGCAGGGCAGTCTACTCCAGAGTGCCTGGTGCTCACCCACTTCCTTGGCAATGGTGTCAACCCTTCCTATTTCCACTCCTGTTCTTGATCTTGGGGCAAGGCAATCATCTCCAAAAACTCACTCTGTGTTTTTATCCCAGTTCTTGCCTGAAGCTTCCTCTCTCATGTTCCCCATACCAGAGACAACGTTTTGACTAACAATCAAAGCAAAACTCCCCTTTCTTTAATTTCATTTCTTTATCATCTACAAAACGCCCTTTGACTGCATGCAATGCACCTATGTAAACACAGCAATTCCAATATTCGTTTTTCTTCTTTGATCTTAATCTTGGCATTCTTGGAAAACTTTGTCCCATATTTTAGTGCTGGATGATAATAGGTTTCCTTCTCCCTGAACTGCGTTGTTTTGACTTACTAGCTGGTCACAGCATACTGCGTCAGTAGGTGTTCTGAAATCTTCCATACAGATTTTCATGCTTTTCTGCAGTGTCTCGAGGGCTATGATTGGTACAACATCTAGGAAGTTTTTAATCCAAATTGATAGCGATGATGTGAACTCCCAGGACATATTCTTTATGGGGGGACATGTTATGAGGGTATACAGGGGTGCTTTGTTTGTTTTTCTAGCGATTGTGAATTCTCTAAAACATTGAGATGGTCTGGGTAGTCAGAGAAGGTAATATAGCTAAAACCTACAGCACAATGTGAAACTACAGGGAGGTGGGAGACCCCAGAAGAAAAAGTAAGGGACAAAAGGCAACCTGGAAAGGGGATGTATTTGTTTGCTTTCACTTAATTTGCGAAGGGTGCTGGGTATCAAATCCAGGGCCTTTTGCATGCTAAGCAGGTGCTCTACCATGGAGCTATACCCCTAACCCCAAAAGATAATTTAGAGAATCTTCCTGCTGGGTCTATGCTAAGCAGTGAGCTGATCACTGACTTGAAGGTTCATATAAGGTGAGGTCTAAATCCAGTGGTTGCCAGAGAAGGAATGTTTCAAGATATAGCATATTAAAATCAAGCAGTGGAGAACCATCTAGATGATCTTACAGATGACCCGGGGCTCTGGAGCCATCTCCCTCGTCTTCTATGAATGTGGAAAAAAGAACTTCCTACATACAAATGGATACGTTACTACAGAGACATGACAATTTATGGCAATGGGAACCTGAGCCAAGGACACTCTGTATTTGCTAGAAGGAAAGGTGTCTATCTCACGGGTAACTGCTTAACTGGGGCTGACGGAGCGGAACCGCATCCCTCTCATTTGTAGAAATAATCGTGGTTGTAACCTGAACAGTGGTTGCAGCCTTTACAGTTATGATACTGTGTGGGAAGGTGATTGCTAAGGGCGCTGAGCATCAGAGATGGAAGCTGATGTGACTCGCGCACTAACTGGCACACATAGAAACCTCAGCACCAGGACTGGAGCTCCACTTGGGAGCTCTGAAGGTGCTGCATTCAGTTTTCTGGTTAGGAGGCAGCCTCCTCACCGAGCTCTTGCTGTGTCTAGCTGCAGCTTATTTTACTTTACTTTTTTTTTTTAAGAGCAAAACATAGCATTCATGACATTTACAGTTAAGTTCTCTTGTTTCTGGAGGCTATAGTGGAAAGGAATAAGTGGTAAGGCCTGTGTAAAGCAGGCGTTTGCATTAAAAAGGACAGTTTTCTAGGGCTGAGGAAGCTGTGAGAACAAGAATTGAATTTGTCTGCCTTTTATGCTTATCCAGAGCTGGCAGCTAGGAGGGAAAAAGGACATGGAGGTTGGTGAGAAAGTTAAGCAGAAGACTGAGGAGGGACAGAATTCAAGGCAGCAGCAGTAGGTGGCTGGGTGGGAGACAGAGCCTCTCTCAGGTGTTCCAGCCTGTGAGTACGCTGGGGTAGCCTTAACTGGGCTCTCTCCTTGGCCTTCATCCTGTATACCTACTTCATCTCGGATGCTGATGCAGGACAAGCTTTTATCATGTTCTGTGTGTGACAGGCTGGGCGCTCACCACCTAGCACTTCACACACAAGGGCGTGCAATGGATGTTTGTAGAATTAACGGTTTGATGAGTGAATTATGTTCGTTTCTGCTGGCCTAGGCACTGTCTTGGCTGCAGCATGTGTTCAGGTGAAAACTACAGTCTTTGGCTATCTTTGGGGGATATTGGAAGGGAGCCTGATGCATCTTTTCCAAGTCATTTGCATAGCAACAGCAACCTCTGCCAGGCAGGGGCACTACCTGATCTTTGGGTGCAGCATTCTGCCGATGAGTATGCGGTTATTCCTTGCAGGGTGTCTGCTGCACTACATGTCAAGTGGTTTTAGCTGTTTGGAACAGCAGTTTCTTAACGGGGCCTCAAGAAGTCAAAGCCTTGTGAATAGACAGTGGGAAGGCACAGGCAGAAAAAAAGCAAAAGCCCAGGAGTGGGAAGGGCCCCTGCCCCGGGTGCAGGCACAGAAGAGCTCTCAGCTCTCTTCCTTTGCCCGTGGGCAGTGGAGGCGGTGGGGAGTGCACCTGCTTAAGTGCGGGGTAGTTGGTGGGATATAGTGGAGCAGGATTGAGGACTGCAAGTTAGGCAGGAGTCATGCTGGTCCAGGACTCGTATTCGCAAAGAGCTTCAAGTTGAAACTTTTGTTATCTCCAAATGGGTTTAGAAACACAACCCAAGAGCGAAGTTGTAGGACTCAGACATAATGGCGTTCCTTAAGTCTTCAAACCTCGGTCCTGTGGTTAGTCCGGCTTACTAACATGTGCTCTAGTGTGAGCTGATATTTGTGTGCACGGTCCCTATTGAGTTTCTGAACTGCATAATTTTTGAACTGCATGTGTGTTGTGGGATAGTCTTTTGGTATGCTGTGAGTATGTGCTGCTACCATTGGTTAATAAAGAAGCTACTATAGCCTATGGCAGGACACGTTATAGCCAGGCGGGAAATCCAAGGAAAGATACAGAGAGAAGGGTCAGGGGAGACGCTGAGCGCTGTCAGGGAGCAAGATATAATGAAACACAGGTAACGCCACGAAGCCACGTGGTGAAACGTAGATTAATAGAAATGGGTTGAATTGAGTTGTAAGAGCTAGTTAATGATAAGCCTGAGCCATAGGCCAAACAGTCTGTAATTAATATATGCCTCTGTGTGTTTGCTTGGAACAGAGCAGCTGTGGGACACAGGAAAACTTCCGCCTACACGTGTGGATTATTAAAAGCATCCATTTATTAATAATTTCAAGACTTTAAAACGTATTACCACTTTGGTAACCCTGCTTTGACATCTGATTGTAGGACATGGAGAACCTCAAAAAAGAAAGTAATCCTTTTTGCTCTGGCTGTGGCCAAAGACAGGGTTTTCCTAGCTTGCCTCCTGCCCCCTTGCCAGCCTAGGTTTTCCTTTCCTGATGTGTGGCATTCTTTCACTCGCCAGTCATAAGCCAGAGCAGCCTGCATACAGCGATTGCATGCCTGGGTGTGCGCCCAGCACCGTGCATTCTGCAGGTCATTCACTCTTCACAGCTACCCCACTAAAGCAGACGAGGCGGAAGCTGACATTCAGCCTAGATCGTGGACCTCCTTGGGAAGGCGCACAGGTTGCGGCTTGTCCCCAAACCTTTGTCTTTCTCACCCCAGCAAAGGCTGCTTCCTTACTAGTTTTGCTTTGGTCTTCTCAGTATGACAAGATGCTCAATTTAAATTCATTTCTTCTGTTTTAACCAACAGATGAGAGTTGTGCACAGTAGAGGCTGTAGTAACACAGGGTTATCCAAGGCGGTGACTGTGCTTGGTATCTGACATATTCTCAAGGCCCATGTGCTAAAAGTGTGGTCCCAGGCCAGATGCTCCCGTTAGGTGGAGGGACATTTTCGAGGTGGACCCTGGTGGGAAGTCTGCAGGTCACCAGGAGATGTAGTTTAGAAGTGCACTGTGGGAACTTAGCCTCTTCTCTCTCTTGTGCCCCAGTGGTAAAGTGAGTGGTTTGGCTTTGCCAAACTTTCCCCACTATCATGTGTGGTTTTCATCACAGGCTGCAGAGCCACAGGACCAAGTGTTCACAGACTGATACCTCCAAAACCAGGAGCCAATGGGCATTTCTTCCTCATAAGCTGATTACTTTGGGTATTGTTACAGTGATGGAAATCTGATAGTCCAGGGCTAATAAGTTGTTTTTGATTAAACCCTATGGCCAAACCTCAGTGTGAAATGTTGGTGTGCATCTGGGAAGGCCAGCTCATTATTATCTCGGTGCTAGTAAATGAGAAAAGGCTACTTTAAATCACATCTCCATTTCATTTTCAGGAAAGAAATGAAGTTCCTATTTGGAATAGATTTATTATCACATACCCACTCAATCATCTGTGCAGGCAGTCTGTATTCTGAGATGAGCTTGAATATTTTAGGCTTTGTTAAGGTCCAGCACGGGGCGGGGGGTAGGGGTACAGCTGTACGTCAGTGGGTAACATGAAAGTGGTTCCTGCTTTTTCTGAGAACAGTCATGATCAAGGTCATGGCCCATGACTCCAGGGTATAGAACACACAGAAGATAAGACATGTTGGATTACAGATTAACTGGACTTTTATGGGGTGGCGGGGAAGGATCTGGATTTTAGGAGCACAAATGCACAGCACATTCTCCAGGGAAGGAAAAGTTGCCTTGTAGAGCGTCAAGCGAAAGCCAGATTATTGCTTTGGACTTATTGTCTCATTACTTTCCAATGTGACTAGATCCTTTGCCTCTGAGAAGATTGCTCTGCTGTCTGTCTGTCTGTCTGTCTGTTTGTTTGTTTTTCAAGGAATATTGGGGAGAGCCAAAGCTAAGCATAGGTGCCCTTCTTGGAAATGAAGGGATTACAAATTAGAGACTTAGCACAGAGCCACAGAGCTCTGGTTGCAACTGCCTCGACGGTGTCCAAAGGCTCCCATGGATGTTTTAGAGCAGCCTACTTGGTGCCTGGGAACTCCTAGCTGAGAGTCCAGAGGAACGCATGGATAAAGACTGAGTGCTAGGAGCCCTCAGCTTTCCTTCCGGTTAGTCTGTCTTGAAAAAGGCCTGTTTCCCCTAACTTTCTGATTCAGAGCTTCCTCTGTCTATGGAATCACATAATCAGCATCCTCGACATACAATCACTTAATAGTGTGCTTACGTGTGTAAATGCACAGTGGCTGCATCTGCCGTTACCTTCTTTTTTGCTGTTGTTGAGAGCTTTTGCATTTTACAGGGAATTCATAGAGCAAGTGCAGACTTCTAAGGTTGATCGGAACTGACTGAAGTGGGTAGGAGCTGACCTTAGCATGCCGAGCTATCTGTGAGTGATCCTCCAGCCGGGCTGGCCACACGAAACTGGTCTTAGAAAAAGATGTGTGGTGGAGGCTCCAAGGGGTTAGGGAAATGGCTGCTGCGTGGGGTCTCTCTGGGCTTGTAAGGGTCATCCAGATGTGTGGAACAGAGTACCCAGTGGTGTAAGTAGCATGTGTGGCTGTGAGAAAGTGGACTCTGGATGAGGAGGTGGTCAGGAACTGTGGGCTGAGCAATGGAAGCCAGTAGCACAGGCTGGAGAAGGAGCTGGCCAGGGCCAGCTAGGAAGGCAGAAGAAAGGTACTTCAACCCGAGGTAAGCAAGTCATAGAGAAAATACCGACACTTAGGCTAATCCTGAGCTGGGATGGCAAGTGAGGACCGAAAGCCAGTGAAAAGCTGGATAATTGTTTGGGTAGGTAGAGTCCGCTGTGTGAGCAATGGAGAGGAGTGCTCCAGGACAGCCCCAAGTTCTCTTCGCTTGGGTTAGCACATTTGCATATATATCGACATGCAAAAGTGGGTGGTGCAGATGTGTGTGCTCCTGGGATTCAGCATGAACTCCTTTCTGACTTGGTGTTTGGGTAGGTAGTTGGTGGCACCTGTCACTGAGCTCAGGAAGAAAGGAGGAGTGGAAAACAATGAGTGTTTTCTCAGACAGATGCCCGTAAGTAGCTTCCGGACAGAGGAGCGAGCATATGGGAACATCTTAAATACGGGTGGAGGTCTAGTCAACTCTGTGCCCTCCAGCAAGGCCTGGGATGTAGGCGTTCTGAGTGCTTTGAGTATGGCACATGTGACCGGGCTGAAAGAACACAAGCGTGTTACTGGAGAACCTCACGGCAGAGGTGGGCTCGAGGGAACAGGGCCATCTTTCTCCCGCTGTACATGTGCATGTGTGTGTTGTCAGGAGTTGAGTTCAGGGCCTGGTGCATGCTGTACAAACTTACTACCACTGAGCAATTTTTAAAGTCTTTATTTTGAGATAGTGTTTGGGGTTTAGGTGATGATGATTCAGTGAGTTAAGGGCTTGCTGCACAAGCATAAGGACCTCATTTGGGGTCCCCGGCACCCACATAAAAAGTTGGGTGCAGTATTGTGTGCCTGTAACCCAAGGGCTAGGAGCAAAAGTAGATCTTGACGTTTGCTGGCAGCCAGTGAAATCAGTCAATGAGCCCAAGGGTCAATGAGCGATCCTCTCTCAAAAGACAAGGTGGACAATGATAGAGGAAGACATTTAGCAGTCAACCCTGACCTCCACATGAGCAAGCATGGTGCATACCACATCCTCACCCCTAAAAGGGAGAGGGCAGAGTCTTGCTAAGTTGCCCAGACTGACTTCAAACACCTATTCTTCTGTTTCAGCCCCTAGCACAGGTGGGATTGGAGATATCGGCCACCACACCCTGCCCACCTTACTTTTAAAGAAGGGACTGTCACACAATTACCCACTTGCTAACATGCTATACATTGTTTTCCTTTAAGGCTGGCCTTGAAAACCTGGACTCAAGCAATCCTCATGCCTTAGCCTCCCGGGTGCTGGCATTGTAAGCATACACCACCACACTTGGCAACACCAATAATCTTTGACGTTTCTAGATGACTAACTTCTTGTTTATTTCTTCTCTGTGTTCACACGATTTAAAAAGCCCGACACAGATAATTTATGCACAGACAGAAGGAAAAGAAAAAAGACAAAGGGTGCCCTGCTTGTCAAAGAGGACATCTGAACCCAGCCTTCTGGGGAGGAGAGCTGGAGTTGACAGATGACGTCACACTCCAATTAAGAATCCCAAGGTGATGTGAACGAGAGCCAAGTAGGCGACAGTGTCCTGGCTCAAAGTGGAGCTGGACCATGGTCCTTAAGACATCTGGACATGGAACGAGTCCATTGTAAACTAACTTGAAAATGGGTGTTGGGCTTCATACTGTACTCAGCTTCCAAAAATGCAAATTGGTTTTGCTCCCTCCTCAAAATCCTTCTTTGACCTCCTGATTTCCCTGAGGTGAAGTCCAGCCTGATTAGCCCTGGGATGCCTGGTCTGTCATGAATTTACCATGCTGTCATCTCTTAGATGAACTGCAAACATCTTCAGGACCTTAAGGAGGAAGGCTTTCATTTACTGTCAGAGTTTCCTGCATCTAAATCCTTAGCTTCGTACACTTACGGCAACTCTTCCATCAGAGCTCAATTTCAACATTGCCTTCCAAGTTCTAAATGACCACCTGATAAGGCTACCCTCCTGGTAATACTCCTGGATATCTCTTAGTAAGGTCACTGGAACCTCACAAGGACTTTAGAATTGTGTAAGGCTTACTATGCATAAAATATCAAGAATCTAGCAAGCACTTAATGATTTCAGGTCAGACACTCGGGTTTCCACCCCCACCCACCTCTGACATCCACCCAAGGCAATCTAAAATGCCAACATGGGCAAAACATACTGTGGGTGTGCGAGTGGCAAAGAGACCCTCATGTCTGAGTGGATAAATAAGGTTTCAGAAAATACAGCCATTGGAGTTTTCCTCTTTAACCCCAGTAAGACTTAAAACATGAAAATTTAGTCCCACTTGTATATAACTTAAACATCATGAGTTCCTTTCCAGAGATGGCTATGAAGGTCAATTCTGATATTTATTTAGTATTGCCAGAGTTTTGGGAAATGAATTAGGAAAGACTGGAGAAACGTGAATTCTTCACCGTAGTTCAGTGAAGAACCAGAAACAAACCAAGTCAGAATAGCGTTGGGGTCTGAACTGTATGCAGAAGTGGCATTGGATTTATAGAGGTAGCTTCTCCCTCACCATGGACATTTAGCAGATCCATTCCAGAGCTGTTCAAAAGGCTATGTTGATTTCTACCGGTGACCCCGGAGCGTCTGCTCTGAGGTCACATGGAACTGGAGACATGTCCTCTAGCTGAGGGTGGCCAGAGCCCAGCGCTTACTGCTTACCTGGTAAGGATCTGGGGAGCCATGATGCCACTGCTGAATTTGAGAGGGAGGGCTATTTTTTTTCTGCTTTAGATTGAACAAACCATAGACAAAGTTTCGTGTGTGTGTGTGTGTGTGTGTGTGTGTGTGTGTGTGTGTGTGTGTGTGTACGTATCTTTTTCCTTGTTTCACACATAATGAACTTATGGCTTTATGCTGAACACAGCCCTATTTGAAGGACATTGAAACTACATTCAATGTGAAACAAATTTATCAATCTATTGTCTGTCTGCCTGTTTGTCTTGTACAATGTTATGGATGGAATCCAGGGCTTCCCTCATGCCAGCCAGCCGAGTGCTCTACCACTGAGCACAGCCTAGCCCCCAGTTTTAGCGCTTTAAACCCAAATGCCAATATTGCCACCACAAAGCAGGTAGGGAAAAGCGCTGTGTACAGTGCATACAAGGGGACCAGCCATGCCACCAACCGACTCTTCCTGAAGAGGTTTGATAGGTATTGGGTTGGAGATATGATGGCCCAGTGGGAAAGACACCAGCTGTGCAAGAATGATGACCTGAATTTGATCCCTAGGGACCCAAGAACAGTGGAAGGAGAGAACAAAGTTGTCCTCTGACCTTCACATGTGCACAGCGGCACCCACACCTACACATACCTACACACACCATGCACACACAATAGTAATAACGGGTTTTAGAGGACTGACAGGGACATGGCAGTGCCCAGGCATCCCTACCCTCTGACCTCAGTTGTTCGGTTTCCAAGAAGCTTCACTGCTCTTCCCTGTCCGATCCAGTGTTTCTTCTTGTCACCTGAGTCACTTTAAAGATATTTTATTGTATGTGTACGGGTATTTTGTCTGCTACTTGTGGGCCTGGTGCCTATGGAGACCGGAAGAGAGTATCAGATGCCCTGGAACTGGAGTTACAGACAGGTGTGAGCCACCTTGTGGGTGCTGAGAATTGAACCCCGATCATCTGAAATAGCAGCCAGTGCTCTTAACCGCTGAGCCATCTCTTCAGCTCCTACCTGGAAGTACCTTTTTTAAAAAACACATAATCGATGGTTGTCACTCACTTTCACTGATTCCTTCAGTTGCTCTCTGTGGCCTCTAGGGCAGGGCCCAACTCTTTCCAACGGCTTGCAGGCCACTTACTAGCTGACTGCTGTCAGCCCTTTCCATGGACCTGGGCTAGCATCCCACACAGGCGCTCTTTTGCACCGTTTCCTTCCCATTGCCCCATGCCATAGTCCAACCAGAGAAGACTGCAGACTTAAAGGTAAATGGGTATCAACAAATATCGGAAAGCTCCCCGACACGGGGTTCTGGTTTTGCACATTTGTCTCCAGTCTGTGCAGTGTCTGGACCTCCCGTGCTGACCCTGCTGGGAACAGGTAAGGAGGACATGGTGGACTGACTGAGCACCAGCAGCCACACAGCTGCTGGAAGGTCTTCTGTGCTCTTAGCTGGCACATTGACTCATTTGAGTACACATCTTCGAAGCCTTGGCTGCTGCAGAACCTGTGTACTTAGGCATCCTGTGACTCTGTTTACCTTATTTAAAGAAGATGAAGCTCCTCCTCCTCTTCCACTTCTTAATACAGTGATTTCTGAGGAGGCGAGAACATCTGCCACAGGTGTACATGGAGGAGCATAGGAGCCTGATGGCCTACTCTTCACAGTGCAAGGTCGCTGGCTCTGTGACATGCTGGCTGTCCCTGACATGCTCTTAAGGTCACAGCTGGAGGGAGTGTCATCTCGTGCACCCTAGAGGAGTGCAGGAGATTCTGATTGGGGGTGTGGGGTGGGGTGGGGGGACTGAATAGCTGTGGCTACGCTTTTTTTCCTAGAAAGCAGATTCAGCATTCTGTGGAGTATAAGATGTAGTTTGCCAGTCAGACCTGGCATCTTAGGAGACCTAGGTGTCTTAGAAACTTCTAGAGGTTTCATTGGGGTTGTGTTATGGCACAGAATAAGTACAATTAACTTATAAAGAGAAAAGGCTTGTTTTGGCTCACAATTTTGGAGGTTCAAGACCATAATCAGGCAGACATATTGCTTTTAGGCTTCTGGTTGGGATGCCATATGGTAATGACAGAGAGCACATGGTGGAGACCTATTCAAATCATAGAAGGCCAGAGTCCCAGAATGCCTCTTAAAGACATATTCCCAAAGACCTTTGTACTCCTCACTAGGCCCTACCTCCTAAAAGTTTTGTGCCTTCCAATAGTGCCACCTTGGGGACCAAGCTTTTAACACACAAATTTTGGAGGACATTCAAAATCTAAATCAGAGTGGAAATGAATTTATCTATTGGGGGCAAAGTCTAGCGTTTTCACTTACTAAGTTTCTTTGAAATTCTGTTTTGTTTTGTAAAACAAAATATTGGGGCTGGAACCCAGGGCCTTGCACATGCTAGGTCAGCGTTCTGTCCCTGGTCTGCATCTCCAGTTCTTGGCCATTTGAGACAGAGCCTTGCCATGTCTCCCAGGTGGACCTTGAACTCAAACCTCTTCTCCCAGCCTTCTCGGTGCTGGGTTCACAGGTATGCCCCTGGAATTGCTCTGCCACGGACTTCTTTTTGAATCAGCCTTTGCACCACTGGCCATCTCTACCATTCTCAAGTGCATTGCTTCCTTACTTTCATGGAAGCTTGAGTGCTAAAAACTTTCCCCGTTTTGTTCAGTGGCTGTTCTGCAGGGGTTAGGGAAAAGAGAATGTTCCAGGAAGGTGATGACTTGGTGGAGGCTGCCATCGACCTAGAAACTCTCTGTAGTTGTGTTTCTGGAAGCCGAGCCCTTGGGATGCCCTAGGGAGCAGAGGAACTTAGGTCAGAGCCCAGTGGTCTCCACATACCTTCCAAGGTATCATGCCATCCATCTTCCTGGAAGTCCTGCAGGGAGTGGGGAGGCATACTTCTATCCCACAGAGAGGAGGCCGTGCATTCCACACTGGTTGGAAGCGGCAGAATTGAGGGTGAAGTCTCCGCCTATCTCTCCGAAGCCCCAATTTGTAGCAGACACTTGGTGGCGTGCATGTGTAGGATCTGTGGATCGGGGTTCCTGTCATTTTCTGGTTTCCTTATCAGTCATCTGCCCACCCTGCTTTCAGCAGGAGAAAAACTAACCAGGATTATCCAGATGCGTCTGACGTTTCCTCCACGGGGGAAGTAGAACAGAGAACTCGGATGGCAAGCACAGCATCTCCCCTGCTCTCCTGGCTCTCTACTCTTGGCTGCTGCACATTTTACAGCCCAGGCTCAAAGTCTCAGGGAGATCAGGCACAGTTCCTAGAGTGGGAGCTGGGCTTCATCAAGCTGCCAGGATGCAAAATGATGGGAAAGACCAGAAGTAGGAGGGGCTAAACACATATCAGATATATGTATGTGCAGTGTGTGGATTCTGGTGTGCCTGCATTTGGAGGCCAGAGGTTGACCTCTGGCGTTCCTCTCCACCTTATTTTTTGAGACAGGGCTTCCTACTGAGCCTAAAGCTCAAGGCTTCTTTTTGATTGCCTGATGAGCAAGCTCTAGGGATCTGCCTGTGTCCACTTCCCTGGCCTTGGGGTTACTAAAAGATGCTACTGCACCAATTGTGTGTGTGTGTGTGTGTGTGTGTGTGTGTGTGTGTGTGTGTGTGTGTGTGTGTGGAGGGGGCCCTGGGAAGCAGAATTCAAGTCCTCATGCTTATGAGGCAAACACGTTATTGACTGAGTCCCAGGCCCTAGACACTGTTTTGAAACTCAGCACAGAGCCTAGAACTTAAGTGACCTCCACGTAGCTGCTTCCTTGGCTGATAAATAAAAGGCCAACCCCAACCACATTAGCCTCCCAAACACTTAGGGATGTATTCCCTTACGAAGAACAAACATTAGATATGGGTGCCGAGCTAGACACAGATAGGTGTGTGTGTGTGTGTGTGTGTGTGTGTGTGTGTGTATGTGCGCATGTGTGTGTGTAGAGGGAGAGGGAGAGATTTAAATATGACCAGAAACATGTCCAGATACCTGTGGCTTATGAATGGTGGCCTGGAATAGAAATGTTAGGAGTTAAATGCTGATCCCTTAAGACTGCCTCTTAAGCAGTGACTGCATGACATTGGGAATAATTATTTCACTCATTTGGACCTCTTTTTTTTTCATTATTTCTTCTCACCTGCAGAATAAAGAGTTTGGACTAGACTAGGTGACAAGCTTGTTTTACAAAAAAAAATACAGCTTTTATTTATATGTATACCAATTATGTATTTTATTTTCATATATTTATAATTTTACTTATTTATTATTTTATTTATTTTGCTGTGTTGTGCAGACTGGCTCTGAACTCCTGGGTTTGAGCATCTTCCTGCCTCAGCCTCTTGTGTCGTCCGGATTGTGCTAGGTAGACAGCATCTTGGAGGGGATCTGGGAGAGCCCATATGCCTCTCCTTCAAGGGGAAATACAGCGAGGAAAAGGAAATGGCTTGTCCAGAGCACGCAGCTATTTTTAGCGGCCGAACAAGTTCTAGAATAAGTGTCCAGGCCCGACTCCTCCCGCAGGCTGGTAAGAAAGCCCAGCTATTAGAAGCAGAGTGTCTGAGACTGAAACAGAGGGAGGAACTTGGAGAGGAGAGGGCCCTGTTCTGTGGTCCGGTGTGGAAGCAGGTCCCTGGCCAGGGGCTGCTGGTACAGCTGCTGCAGGAGCTGTTTCAGCACTGCTCTTGCAGGTGCTAAATTATTCAGATCTCCTGGTGCCTGCAAAAGACGAGACGAGACGGCTCCCACAGGGCTCAGGTTCAGCTCCAGTCCTCTTGTGGGTCCAGTGTGAGGGATGTGCCCTCGATACAGGATTCCGAACCGTTTCTTGCTCTGTGCCCTCGTTAGTCTTTGGGGGTTCCACGTTCCGTTTGGTATGTTGGGGAGCGCTGGAAGCCACGGCCTGCTGAGAACTCTTGGTTGGTTCTCTACCCCTCATCTCATGGCATGTGTAGGACATGCCATTTCATGGGGACTTGGGCCTTTCTTCTGTCAGGGAACAGTTTGGGATGACTTTCTCAAGGGTCAGAGCTGAGCATCAGCCTTGAAAGAATGGCAGCGTTCTAGGAAACCTTCCCTGACTGTAGGAGGCAGAGAGACTGTCCCTTCCTGCTTCATGAGCCCTGGTATCTGTCTAGCACAGCCCTCATTGTTTTGTTTGTTTAAATAAGGGTTTGACAAGCTTCTTCTGTGAAGCAGCAGAGGGTAATGTTTCAGTCTATTTTGCAAATGCTCAGCTGAGTGGCCAGAACAGGAAAGCAGCCACAGACAGAGAACACGAGAGTATGGCAGTGAACTTTATTAATCAACACTCATTGTACTGGCTAGTTTGATGTCAACGCAACACAAGCTAGAGTCATCCATCAGAGAAGAGGAAGCCTCCATTGAGAAAACATGTCCTGGCCAGGCGCTGGTGGTGCACGCCTGTAATCCCAGCACTTGGGAGGCAGAGGCAGGTGGATCTCTGTGAGTTCGAGGCCAGCCTGGGCTACCAAGTGAGTTCCAGGAAAAGGTGCAAGGCTACACAGAGAAACCCTGTCTTGAAAAACAAAAACAAACAAACAAAAAAAACCCCAAAACAAAAAAAAAACACCCCACAAAAACAAGCAAAAAAAAAAAAAAACATGTCTCAATGTTCAGGCTGCAGGCAAGCTTGTAGAGCATTTTCTTGGTGATTGATGGGGGAGGGCCCAGCCCATGGTGGGTGGGGCCATCCCTGAGCTGGTGGTCCTGGGTTCTATAAGAAAGCAGGCTGGGCAAGACATGAAAGGCAAGCCAGTAAGCAGCACCCCTCCATGGCCTCTGCCTCAGCTCCTGCTTCTAGGTTCCTGCTCTGTTTGTGTTCCTGTCCTGACTTCCTTCAGTGATGGACAGTGCTGTGGAAATGTGAGCCAAATAAACCCCTTCCTCGTCATACTACTTTGGTCATGGTGTTTCACCACAGCAGTAGTCACCCCAACTAAGATACTCAAATTCGGATTTTACTGTTTATAAATATTACTTATTTACACCCTGGCCATGTGAAAATGTAAAGATCATTCTTAGCGTGTGAGTTGCACAAACCTGGCAGTAGGCTGGCCTAGGCCTTTGGGTCTCACTTGCCAACCACTGGGTTAAATGTTTCCTTTCCATGCTGGACATGCACAGGGGCCCACCTAGGTCATCTTCACAGGTCTCAATCTCTTAGTTGAATGAATGGACCTGGTGGCTTGCTTTCAGCTCAGATGCAAGAAGGTAATGGATACTAATGCTTTTGAGCCTCCAGAGGAGCAGGCAGCATAGGCATTATTACCGTGTGTGTTTATGCAACACTGGACATGGAACCTTGGGCTTTGGCAATGTATCAGGTATCCACAGTCATTGGTGTTTTGAGACAGGGTCTGTGTAGTCCAAGATTGCCTGGAACTAGCTATATAGGCCAGCCTCAAACATGTGATCCTCCTGCCTCGACCTCTTCAATTCTAGGATTACGGGCATTCATAACCCGCCTGGTTAGAACAGGTATCATTTTTCCTATTTTACAGGGAGGCGACAGACCCGTTCATTGCAGGAGCTTCAGGGCTTCAGGTTCCACAGCAGCAGGGTGGTTGCTTCTGGTCCTCCATGCACAGGGAGGGAGGCGTGAGGGACAGCAGACAGCTCCGCTGCTGGTGATTAGACGCCTCCAGGAGCCTGTGTTTGAGGGGAAACAGAAGCAATCTGGTGCTGGCCTGGGTGGAAGGCCTGTGTCAGAATGCTTCGCCTTCCAGCCTGCATCTCCCTGGCATGGCACTCCTGGAATGAGGCAGGGATGTCTGTTCTATTGAGGCAGAACTGTTACACATAGCTAAAATTAGATGTTTTGTTTGAATTATGTTAATTTGACTTAATTGCTGGGGAATGTCAGTGTTCTTCAGAAATCCCAGAGCTCTGCCAGTCTTGAACAGCAGGACTCCCTCTCCTGTGCACTGCCTCCCCAACCCCAGCAGGTCTCGATTCTCTCTTCTGGTGTCTCATCCTAGACCCAGGGCATGACTGTCATGTCAAAGGTAAGGTTGAGAGTGCAAAGAAGACCTTTATGTACCGTCTGCCCAAGCCAGGAATAATGACAGTCTTCCCACCTCCTCGATCTCCTCAGACTCAGCTCTCTAATATGTGCCCTCATTGCTACAAATTGCATGTCAGGTTTCTGGCCAGAAATGTGAAGTCCAAGAAAGCCTGTGGTGATGAGCTTATGTTCCTTAGGCCCAACTCTTGTCTGGTTTCTCTATGGGTCCATTCTACTGGTGATGGATTTTAAATACTCTAGGTTTGGGTGGTTTGTTTTGGTTCTTTTGAGTTTTGAGTGATGTTGGCTTCATGGTGGGCACCCCGGGCGGTTGTACAGGGTCTCACGCTCTGAAGGGTCTGTGCTGGTTTTAATGTTCCACTGTAACTGTGTGATAGTACTCATCGTCTTCGGACAAGGGGCTGTGTATTTCCATTTTGCACCGGACACACAGGTTGCACAGCCAGCCCTGGTTGTCATCCTAGGCCAACACTCGTATTTTTTTTTGTCTAAATGACCTTGAGCGTGACTTGCTTTTGGCCACGGAAGCTGGAATGTCCAGAGGAAATTCTTGCATAGAAACAACTTTCCCAGACCTTGTCAAAGGCGAGCCCCTGAGTGGCTGCTTGTGAGGGGACCTGGACCTGCCTCTGACCTCTGTTCTCCCCACCTTTGCCTGTACAATCAGGGCATGACTGTCATGTCAAAGGTAAGGTTGAGAGTGCAAGGAAGACCTTTATGTACCGTCTGCCCAGCCAGGAATAATGACAGTCTTCCCACCTCCTCGATCTCCGCAGACTCAGCTCTCTAATAGGTGCCCTCATTGCTACAAATTGCATTTCAAGTTTCTTTTATGCTTTTATCATAGTTTGTGAGGGGTGGGAGTGTGGTCCTTCTCTCAGGCTCTGCTGCCTTCAAGAATGTTTGTGGATGTGCTTTTGGTTGATTATTATACCAGGAATAATGGCAGCTATAGTCAGTGACTGTTTTGGGTGGGGATGGGGCAAATTGGGGACCAATTTTCCCTGCTAAGTTCCTCATGTTCCCCTCACACTGCCACAGCCCTGTGACCTCTCACACATGGATGACTTGTTACTTGACCTCTGATATAATGTCCTCTCTGTTGCTGTGACAAGCACTATGACCAAAAGCAAGTTGGGAAGGAAGGAATGTATTTGGCTTACATTTCCAGGTCATAGTCCATCACTGAGGAAAGACGGAATAGGAACTCAAGCAGGAACTTGGAGCAGAAACAAGAAGAAAAACTCCTTTCTGGACCATGTGCAGGCTCATGCTTAGTTATCTTTTTCATATAGCCCAGGACCATCTGCCTAGAGAATGATGTTGCCCACAGTGGGCTGGGACCTCCTACATTACCCAACAATGAAGACCACCCCTCCACATACATGTCCACAGGCAAATTGAGAAATCCCTCAACTGAAACTCCCTTCTCAAACGACTCCAGACTGTTTCAAGTTGACAGTCGGAGCTAACTAGGACACTCCATTCCTTGTCAGCTTGACATACAGACACACCACTTTAAGACATAACTATTCAATTCTCTGTCCTTCAAGGTCTCTTACGTTACTATCATAATATTAAACGTAGTCCAATTTTTGAGACCCTTTATGAATTTCAGTGCTTAAAAAATTTAATATAGCTTTAAAAACAAGTTATGTACTTCTTATTCCAAATGAGAAAAGTCAAGACATGGGGAAAAAAAATCAGATCAAAGCAAAACTAAAACCTCGTAGTGTAAATCTGTATCCTGTAGTCCAATGTTTGACATCTGGAATTTGCTCACTGTGTCGTCTTCTGGCCCCAGATCTGCCATCGGCAGTACACAGAGCTTGTATCAGGCTTCATTCCTTACCTGCTGCTGTCCTTGGTGGAACCTCCACGGTCCTGGCATCTCTAATATTCTAGGACCTGGGGTCTCCATTGCAACTGAGGCTGCACCTTCAGTCATGGCCTCTCCACTCAGTCTCTGGCCTTTCTCACAGTGCCAATCCTTGCTTCTCCCCATGATTCTTGTAGGTCAGCCAGTTTTATAATGAATGCTTGGGCTTGATTTTCTACATCTTGGGCTCCATGACTGCTGGAGAAATAATTCTCTTCCAGGGCACACTTGGGAAACTGTAGACTGTTTGGGAATCTGTGGCTGGTTAATGCTTTTCAATGAGCTCATCCTCTTCATTTGTCAGTTCATCCAGAGCTCCTGGAAGCAACAGTAGCTAGATGTACTCAAGTTGACATTCAAGATTAGCCATCACAGGCACAAAATTTGTGCTTGTGGCCAGATATTCCTAAATAAGACATGATCATTCAAGGAAGAGGTAGCTGTAGTGTCTAGGACCCCAGGGTCCAGTGTTCCCTGGTTCTGAAGTCAATAAGACCCAATGTTTTGCTCTAGGGTAGTCCAGCATGATTAAGACCCAGTCCTGATCCCCAGAAATACCAATGAACTTCAGTTGGACATTGGTTAGTTTACTAAGTCCCTGGCCTGTTCTTCTTTATTTAATCGAATTCTCATGTTAGCATGTGATTCTAGCTGGAGGTTTTTTTGTTTTGTTTTGAGACAGAGTTTCTCTGTGTAGCCCTGGCTTTCTTGGAACTCACTCTATAGACCAGGCTGGCCTTGAACTTAGTGATCTATCTACCTCTGCCTCCCGAGTGCTGGATTAAAGGTGTATGTCATGACATCCAGTATATCTAGGGTTTTGAAGTAGGGCCAGCTTAATTCCTAATCAAGACTGCTACTTATAACCATAGGCCATATATGAATTTGTCTTCCAATAACAGAATACTGATAATAATTGTTATCAATATGTAATGCCACAAACTGGGCATGCTATAAAGAAAAGATATTTACTTTGCCTCACAGATCTGGGGGGCAAGGTAAAGGGGTGCAATGGTTCCCTTGCTCACAGAGTCACAGAGTACTTGCATGGCAAGAGAAAAGTGACCTTGTATGTCTCCTTTGACTGTTCCCTCTTCCTAAAAACCACGATGATTTAATTATGGCCCTAACCCGGTGACCATCTCCAACTCTGATCAAGTCCCCCGAGTGCCTTTTTTAAAGCCCATGGGTTAAGTTTCTGCACTGTCTTAGTTTTCTTTCTGTTGTTCTGATGGCACAGCCAGACCAAGCAACTTTAAGAGAGAAAGGTTTTGTTTCAGATTTCAGTTCTGAGCTACAGTCCATCACTGTAGGAAAGACAAGGTAAGAACTTGAAGTGTCACATCCATAGTCAGGAGCAGAGACAGATAGATGCAGGTCTACTTGATTGCTCTTAGCTAGCTTATCCTCTCATGCTGTTCAAGATGCCACGCCTAGGGAATGATTGTCCTATATTAACTAACAATCAAAACATTCTCCTACAGACATGCCAAAAAGCCAACCTGATCTAGGTAATTCCTCATTAAGACTCTATACCCAAAGGAGCATAAAGATTGTAAGAACCAGAAGTGGTGGATGATTATAAGGAAAGAGCTTTTTTTTTTCCAGACACAACAGTACAAGTTGCACATATGAACTCAATGAAATTGTGAAAACATGTATGAGACCTATGCAAGCTAAAGCCAGATAAAATCCCAACGTGGAGGCAGGAAGGTAGGCATATTCCTAATTGAGGAGCTATTGGTGTTTGATGGCTGTTGGGAGAGGAAGAGCCAGTTTTTTTTTGAGAATGTGACTCATGGTAGGCTGACCATGTTCCAGGACAGGCCTCACACCTGAGAGTATTTGGGCAAACAAATTGAACTCATGGTGGAGGTGGTAATGAAGTTGGGTAGATAGGGAGGTGGGGTGGATCTAGGGTAGAAACTCTGAACCAATAGGTGTGTGTGTGTGTGTGTGTACATATATTGTAAGAAATTCTCCAAGAGTTAATAAAATATTATTTTTAAAAGGAGACTCTTCTCACGTGATTTCAGGTCATGTCAAGTTGACAGTTAAAACTAACCATAATGTGCTCTCCATGACCTCATAATGGGAATGAAATCCCAGTGCATGAACCTTGGAGGACACTCTTAAACCATGTCCAAATCTTGGTGGGCTGGTGAAGCTCTGGCAGCTTTGGCTTCTGATCTACAAAATGGAGAAGGACTGATAATGCCTGTCTTGTAGGGTTACCATGGGTCCTGTGACATCTTAAATAGCCAGCCTGATTAATAGAGGACGCTCACAGTGTAACACATTGGCCAGCTCTTAATGACGAAAACGAGGCCTGGAGAAAGGGTCTGTCCCAAAGAGAGAGGGGCTCTGTGGGTATACAGGAGGTGTGCATTTAATGCTTAGAGAAAGTGAGCAATGGGAAAGGAAGGGTAGTAAGAACAACAGAAGGAATTCCCCTGCAGTAGGCCCATGTCTCCCTAACCCAGGCTGCCAGCTGTCTTGCCACAAATGTCTGCATTTGTCAGTAGACCATGGGCCTTATGGGCTACATAAGGGAGGCAGCTTGGGGGTGGGGCAGGGCTCTGGAGGATGGATGGGAAGGTGTTCATGGAGCCTTGATCAAGTACTTGACAGAATAGGCAGATAGATACACAGAAGGTGGTATGGCGGGACCCCTGAACTTGCTGGGGCTTTGGCTTTCCAACTACAGTGATGCTACACTTGGCCTGTTCTCCAGGTCAGTCTAAGGATCCAAGCCTCCAGGGAGTCATGTGGGGAATGTATGAAGCCCTGTGGTATAGACAAGCCAAGGACCCCAGAGTCTCAGGTTCAGAGGGATGGCATCGAATGTTGACAGTCTGTGCAGAACTATTTATCCACCATAGCTTTCTCCTCTCAGATGTTTGTGGCCTGAAGTGACTCCCCTACAGTGACTGCTCCTGTGGAGATTTACTAAACCCAGCAGTAAATAATAAACCCACTCCCTTGTTCAGCTGTGTGTGTGTGTGTGTGTGTGTGTGTGTGTATAAAACTAGTTCCTCCTGCCCTACCCCAGGGCCCCAAGTGATAAGCCAGGACAAGGGATTCCTGGGACAGACCCAAGGCCTCTGCTCTCTGTTTCACAGCAGCTGCCGGAGCTCAGAGGATTCCTACCTACTTTAACAGCCCCATTTTCACTCAGGGTCATAGGTATTCAGGATAGCTTGCTTGGGCTGCTGGACAAGGTGACAGCACCCCTGGGTGGGGGTGAGGATAGCTCAGCAAGCAGGAATGTGCTCACTGCTTTGGGGGCTGAAGCCCCTGCGTGGGAGGCAGCAGACTTAGTTCCTTTGAGGACTGGAAAGGGATCCTGGCTTCTGGTGATGACTGTCTCTGGTGTCTTTTGGCTGGTTAATCGATCACCTAACCTCTGCCTTCATCTTCAGTGGTGCCATGGTTTGAATACCAAATGTTCCCCTAATGGCTGAAGGCTTGGTCACCAGCCTGAGGAGCCATTAGGAGTTGGTAGAACCTTTAAGACAGGGCCTAGTGGGGTGAGGTTAGTTCGCTGGGGAAAATGGTCCTCGAGAGGACGATGGGACCTCAGTCCTTTCTTCCTTCTTCTTCTGTTTCTTAGTCTTTACAAATGAGCAGCTTCCTCCACCGCTAACTCCCTGCCATGATGTCTGGTCTTGCCACAGACATAAAAGCAATAGAGCCAAGTAACCACGGGCAATCAACCCTTTCTCCTTGTGTGTATTTCCTCCCAGGGATGGCAGGCTAGCCAACACATGGTGTTCTGATGTTGGCCTGTATCTCATTTCCCTGCCTGCAAGGACAGCAGTGATTTGGGGTTTGGGCTAACACTAATGACCTCATTGCTACACAATGACCTCTATAAAGACCCCAATTTCAAGTCAGGTTGCGTTCTGAGGTACTGGGTTAGGCCTTCAACATACACATTTGAGAGGACATAATTTAACCTATGATATACGGGTAGGTATGGCAGTTTTTCTTTGTCACCAGTATGATGCGTCATCTAGAAGGCACACTCTGGGCCTGTCTTTGGGGGAGTTTCCAGGGAGATTTAACTGAGGAGGGAAAACTTAGCCTGAATGTACCAGACTGAACAAAAAGCAGAAAAAGGAAAAGCCCTCTACTAGTTCCCAACTCTCTCTTCCCTACTGCATGCAAGGTAGATGTAGCTGGTCTGGATGAATGGAGGCAACTGAAGAAGATTTGCATGAAAACTGCGTGACTCTCAAATCTCCATTAAATACCAGGCCAGGCTCCTTTCTTATCTCTTTACCCGCACCCAACACACACATACACACTCACACATTCACACAGTCACACACATACACAGTCACATACACACACACACACACACACATGCACACATACACACTCACACGTGCACACACACACTCACACATGCACACACAGTTGCACACACGTAAACACACACATACACACTCACACACATACTCACACACGCGCACACACGTACACACACACACACACACACACACACACACGGATCATTTGGTAAAGACTGCAGGTTTGAAAGGGGTAGAATGGCTCTGCTCTCTATCAGGCTCACACCCCTCCCTCCCCCTCGCACATGGCCGACAGGATCTCATTCTGCAACACTTACTTGTCATCCTGCAGAGTGGTCTATGGTCCACCTGAGTTCTCTTGCCCTAGGGCAGGGCTTCTTCAATGTTTTATGCTTGAAACCCTTTTGCATGTGGCCCTCAGGCATATAAAATAGGAATACAAACCAAACATTTACTAATAATAAATCATAAGTTTACTTTAAAACATACATTTATATTTTTATACATACAATTTTATCACTTATTAAACTTGAAAAACAATTTTGCATAATGAGGTGGATGTGTTTGCCTTTATGTAACTAATTAAATCTTGGCTAAATATTTGCTATTACAGGCCTTAGAGCATCCTCGGTGCTTTTCAGAGCTGATCGATATTTTGATTTTACAATAGTCAGTGCTGAGGATGCCGTAACACATAAATACATAGTGCAGACTGGCAGGAATGCATTTGGGTCATTTCTGAAATTGCTGGAAACTCTTTCCTAACCCCAAGAAAAAAATGCATTTAATGATTATCTATGAAACTCCAGTCGGTAGTATTTCAAACAACCATTTTTAAAATCAAACTTTCTCATGCAATACAAAGGTACGCTAATTTGGTGCTTATCTGGTGAGGAATGACAAGAGGAAATACTAAAAATCTTGGTCTTCCGTAATTAAACCATTATGCTTCCACAAGAGCAGCAAACCTTCTATGCATAGAAAAAAATTGCTGTAGCTCATAACTTTCAAGAGTCTCAAATCTGAGCAGAGGCATCTCAGGCAGGTTCTTTTGCTACTGACAGCAAAGTGCATGTGCGTGTTCAGAGCTAAGACTTCCAGAAATAACTTAGATTCATTACATATTGGATTTTTAACTTAGTTTTGGCCATTGTGCCAAATTCGGAAACCTTATATTATTGCCAAAGGTTTTGTGACCTCCACATTCAGTCACTCAACCCCCTGCAGGGTCTCAACCCACAGTTTAATAAGTTGTGTGTGTACACGTATATTTGTGTACATGTATATATGCAGATGTTGGGGTGTGATTTATTTAGAAGCTAGAGGTCAACATCTGGTGTCTTCTTCATTCATTCTCCACCCTATTTCACAAGACAAGATCTCTCCTTGAACCTGGAGCTCACCTACTTGACTAGACCAGCTGGCCAGCCAGCTCCTAGATCCTACCGTCTCTATCTCCCCAGCACTGGTGGCTTTTATGTGGGTTCTGGGGTTTTTAACGGACGTCCTCAAGCTCAGAGGACTTTACTCACCAAACCCTACCTTTGGAGTTTTGACTCGTCCCCTACTTCCTTGGCAGACAGATTCACAAAGGGGACGAGACACGAACCTGTGGAGGCATCATGCTTTTGCTAACCACTGTGGCTCTTCTCAGGGATTTTCACCTCTCCAAAGGACAGGGACTGTTTCCAGGCAGATTTTTTCCTCCATTCTTGTTTAGGGCCCGCTTCAGCTGGGCTATGAGCCTCTGAGCACCCCTATCCTTTCTCTGTCTCTGAACCACACTCCGATTCTGCCTTGCTCTTTCCTTAAGTCCTTGTGTGAAATTTCTTCCATCTAAGGGTTCAAAGGCTATTATGAATGTTTTGAAATAGCTTTCAGCCACCATAACAAAATAACAGGAATCACTCTCTCTAAGAGGAAAGGTATATTTGGACTCGGGGTTTTGGAAGGTTCCAGTCCAAGGTTGGCTGGCCCCACTGATCTGTGGTGAAGCAGCAGATCATGGCAGGAGCATTTGGTAGGACAACCACTTCTTCACAGACTGGAAGCAAGACACAGGAAGGCAGGGCCTGGACTCCACTGTTCCGTTCAAGGTCATATTCCCAGTAGTCTAAAAGCCCCTCAAGCGGCCCATTTCCTGGAGGTTCTAATAGCCACAATAGCCACGTCTCAATAGCCGCAAAATCTTTACCAGGGAGCCATTAGAGGAATAGTCAAGATAGAAACTAGAACAGCAAAGTAGTTCTATGGTCTTTGCTCCCTGGCCCAAGATTTCATGGAGCATGATAGGATAGACTTCTATTCTACAGATTTTTTTTCTCTGTTCCCCCAAATTTCAAAGCTCTTTAAAGAATCTGTGGAGCAGTTTTGACATAGCCCTTTCTCCAGCCTTAAGTGAGCTTTGTATTGAATTAGACCAAGGTCAATATTTTATGGCAGATTACTTAATATTCTCCCAGAAGTTCTGTTGGAAGAGGTTCCCAGTCAGATTTCTTAATTATTCACAAGATATATCAAGTTATGAATTATGTACAGGTGATAATAAGTATTGTGGATATTTCTGATGAGGTCTTGTGCATTGTCTCTAATCTGCATTCAGGCTTTGCCTTTTAGAAGGTCCCTAAGCAGATAAACCCTGCCCAACTCATCACATGTCACCTTGATGCAGTCGTTCTGAGCGAGAGTGATTTCCCCCTTGCGACTGGAGGAGACTCTTGGCAATACCTAGACAGCACGTGGACTGTCATATCAGAAAAGAAGGGTTCTTTTGATATCTAGCATGTTGAGGTCAGTCCTACGTGAGACACGCTCCAACCCCAATGTCAGGGGTGGTGAGGAGAGCAGCCGACCTCATGGTGGCATTGCCTCTGCCACGGGTGCACCTCGTTCCTTTTGTGAATCTCTCTACCAAGGAAGTAGGGGATGAGTCAAAACTCCAAATGTTGGGTTCGGTGAGTAAAGTGCTTGTCATACAAACTTGAGGACTTCCGTTAGAAACCTTAGGACATACATCACCCATGCTTTACATGTATGTGCATGTATCTGTCCAAAAATATTCATCAACCATGCTTTAGATATGCTTGTATCTGTCAAAAACTGTTTTCAGAGCTCCTATGCTGAAGGTTGGGGACACGTAAGATACTCATTTCAGTGTAGGAGAACATGGATGGGAAGGGAGATGAGAAAGTACCCAAGGCAGTGTTCAGAGCCATTTAGAGCAGAGAAGGTTGGCTGCAGCCAAGCCCAGGAGGCTTCTGGAATGCAATGCTCCATTGGACCCCATGGACAGAGATGAGCGACCTCAGTACTGGGAGGTGCTCCAGGCTGAGGAACAGCAC
>CABHPH010153903.1:0-46589 GCA_902168325.1 Peromyscus nudipes
ACACACACACAGAGACACACGCACAGACACACAGACACACACACATGCACACACACAGACACACACACACAGAGAAAACAACTAAAAGAAAAAATCTAAAATGGAATAAAATCTTTGAGATCTTCACATGACCTGCAATATGAAGCAGAGAACTGTTGCATCAAGTGTAGAATTGTAAGACTATTACGGATTTTACAGAATAAAATATTAAAGATATTTCTCAATTTTTAAAATTTTATATTTGTTGATGTTTTTTTCTGCATGTATTTCTGCAACATGTGTATGCCTGATGCCAATGGAGGTCAGAAGATGGCATTAAATCCCTGGAACATGAGTTAAAAATGATTGTGAGCTACCATGTGGGTGCTGGGAATCAAACCTGTGTCCTCTGTAAGGACAGTCAGTGCTCCTAACTGCTGAACCATCTCTCCAGCCTCCAATCGTTTTTTTTATTTTTAAAAGTGTTTTATGAAGTATTTTCGTAACAGTATCTGAGTTCTAAGAGTACTTGATTCACTGTTAGCTAGTGCTATCATTAAGAAAATGTAAAATGGCTGGACTGCTTCATTAAACAGTATCCGAACAATTTCAAAGCCAGAATACATTCCATAGATAGGGACAGCAAAATGAGTTCAATCTGGTTAACCTCCTCACTGAAGACACATGACAATATGACAAAGACGCAGATGGAGACTTTGAGTCATGTGAAAGGCACTCAGAAGTCTGAGGAGGCATCTGTTTCAGAAGTCTTGGTAAAGTTTACAGAAGTGGTAGGATTTAAGTTGAGATTGGCAAAAAAGATTATTAGAATGTACTGCTTTAGAAATCAAGACACGGAATTCCACAAATAACTGTTTAAAAACACTAGCCAATGCAGAAAACACACAGACACACCGCATGTGTTAGAAGACCCTGACATTAATCCTCACACCTATGAACACCTGATTTTCGACAAAGAAGCCAAAACTGTACCATGGAAAAAAAAAAGAAAGCACCTTCAACAAATGGTGCTGACATAACTGGATGTCAACATGCAGAAGATTGCAAATAGATCCACATCTGTTGCCATTCACAAAACTAAAATCCAAGTGGATCAAAGACCTCAACATAAATCCAGTTACACTGAACTTGGTAGAAGAGAAAGTAGGAAGTAGTCTTGAATGCATTGGCACAGGAGACTACTTCCTAAATATAACACCAGTAGCACAGACACTGAGAGCATGCCAAATGGGACCTCCTGAAACTGAGAAGCTTTTGTAGGGCAAAGGACATAGTAAATAAGACAAAACGACAGCCTACAGAATGGGAAAAGATCTTCACCAACCCCACATCTGACATAGGGCTGATATCCAGAATATATAAAGAACTCAAGAAATTAGACATCAAAATACTGAACAATACAATTTAAAAAATGGGCTATAGAGCTAAACAGAGAATTCTCAACAGAAGAATCTCAAATGTCTGAAAGTCATTTAAGGAATTGCTCAACATCCTTAGTCATCAAGGAAATGCAAATCAAAATGACTCTGCGATGCCATCTTACACCTGTCAGAATGGCTATGATCAAAAACACTGATGACAGCTTATGTTGGAGAGGGTGCTGAGCAAGGGGAACACTCCTCCACTCTTGGTGGGAGTGCAAACTTGTACAGCCACTTTGGAAATTAATATGGCGGTGTCTCAGAAAATAAAGTAAAAATCAAATTCACTCCTGTCTTAGTATGTTCATTTTCCCAAGCACACTGTCCTGATAAAAAATAAGTTTGCATTGTCCAGACACTTAAAAACAAACAACAACAACAAACACAAAATCTTAAAAATGTAAGGAAAATTAATTCATTTATTTAACAGTTTTCTGCCACACATAAGATATCAGTGAAGAACTTTTTCCATCTTCATTCCTATTCAAAGAGAAAGGGTGCCAAAAAGCAAGGATTCAGGTGCAAGTTTTGATACCTACTTTTGTGAATGATTTTTTAAAACTTTGGTTCTTAATTTTTTTAAAAAGGAGAACAAAATGAAGTGGGAAAGAGAGTCTATAAGAGGCAGATCAATAGGTATATACAAGAGAGGGAGACAACATTTGGAGTTTTAATGGTTGTTTTCTAAGATTTATGATTCTTTAGTATATTTTAAAACAGCTGAAATCATTTGTGCCTGTCTCATTTGTTTTATTTTATTGATTTTGTAGTAAGATTGTTGTTTTGTAAGTACATCATGTGGGTGGCTTTGGTTTTAATAGTGCATAAGATGCTAATCATAGAAATTGTAACCTGCTTCCTGGAAATGCTTGAGGCCTGTTGGAACAAAACTCATCCCTTATGCTTTTGGAAAGTTGCTAAATTGCAATGTAAATCTCACACTACTTCTGTTTGTGCGTAGGTGTGGGTATATGTTTATTAAGTGTTTGTGTTATCTGGGATAGGTGGTGATGGAAAAAAAAGAGAAACAGATAATATTATATCCTACCCAGTCCGAACCTTCTTGGGATATATATGTGGCTCTCTATAGATTATTTTGTCTTCATCTTTTAGGGCACTTAATGACTTACATCATTGTCGTCATTATTCCTAGTATTACTGTAGCTAACATTTATTGAATGACTAAATATGCTTTATATAGACTGTCCTTGATACTTCAAATTTCTCATTGAAGGGAAATTATATATTTTATGTATTTATAGATAAATTATTATACTTATAATGGCTAAATGTATGCTATATGCCAAATATTTAATAAATCACAGAATGGTGATGTACCCTCAGGTGTATATAAATAAGGAGGCAGTTCTTATGGTTCTCTACATTTCAATCAGGTATACAGAGAACAATGAAATTAGTGTCTTACTAATAAATGCATTTTTTAAAAATTAAAATATTTTTTATAATTTGATTTAATATTACATATCAGCCACAGATTCCCCTGTCCTCCCCCCTCCTGCGCTCCCCTCCCCTCCCCCCAGCCCACTCCCCATTCCCATCTCCTCCAGGGCAAGGACTCCCCTGGGGATTCAGCTCAACCTGGTAGATTCAGTCCAGGTCCAGTCCCCTCCTCCCAGGTTGAGCAGTGTCCCTGCATAGGCCCCAGGTTCCAAACAGCCAGCTCATACATTAAGGACAGGTCCCGGTCCCACTGCCTGGGTGCTTGAACTGTTTGGGATGAATGCATTTTTTGTTACTGGATAGCTAGCAAAGTTTCTTCCCCATAGCAGCAATGACATTTAAATAGAAATATGGAAGCAAATAAAAACTGAATAAATCCAAACTCAAATAAAGATATAATAGGAAGGCTAATTCTACTTGCTGCATCATGGAGGCACAAATGTGTATGGGCATGGGGCAAATATTCTGTTTCATTTTGTACAACTTTAAAAATTACATTGATGCACTGAGTATACAACTTCCAAAATGCTTTGTTTTTGTCCAAGTGAGGCACTTTCACTTTAGCAAATAAGTATTCAATATATTGTTGATGCTATTCTTTAGCTACTGGATGTATTTGATTTATCATGTATGTGTGTGCGCTCATGTATATCCTATATTCTGAATAATAATCTCAAGAAAGAAAAACCTATTTTTGTATTTCTTACTGAAAATCATGATGTTAGTTTTCCTGGACAAATGAGAACAAATGCTATTTATCCCACATAAGGCACAAAGAAGAGACCTAACTAAGGATTGCATCCAAGTACAAATTGGTGAAGCAATGAATTTACTGGTCTTACTTGGAGGACATGGGTGTAATACATTTTGAATCACCTTAGAGATGAGCCTGTGGGCATGCCTCTTTAGGATAATTAGTATGGGAGAACTAAATTATGAACAAGACTTGCTCTTTGGAGTCTGGGGCTCTGGAACAGAGAAAGGAGATAATCTGAACTGTTAAACAGACTTCTGATCAAAGAAAACTGCCAAGGGAAGTAGATTTTTGTTTGTTTTTGGTTTGAGTTTTTTAAGCTTTAGCTTTGAAGTTGCCCAAAGGCCACTGCATCTAGAAACACACTGAGTTCAAGCAATGTATAATAGAATTAGTATACAGCTGGACTCCCAGTGAAGAGGCATTGAAATGCCATTACGTGAAGTTGGGAAGGTGAAGTCTAATGCGCAATGGAGAACCCAAGATGTTGGAGATGCAAGGACCATGGAATATCTATCTGTCAAGTACAGCTGCAGGTATGGAATAGAGATGATCCAGAAAAGTGTGTGCTTCAAGAAACAGAACTGGAGAACTGGGACTGCTGATCTAGATTGGAGTCCAGACATTGTCACCAAAAGCCCAATATGCTCAAATAGATATGTCCTGTTTGATGGAATCCTGTTGTGTTTGGTCTCTCTTTGATCTGTTATTTCCTAGCTATATTACCATTATTCATTTTTAGAATGGGAGTGTTTATTTTGTGTCATTGTATATTTAAAATATCTAATTTTTTATATTATAGAGACATACAATTAAGAAATTATCTAATTTTTTAAAAAGACTCTTCTGTCAATACATCTGCAACACTCAATTCTTTGAAGACTTGGACTATTAGAGAGGGACTAAATGCATTTTGTATTATGACATGAACGTGAAAATTTAGAGACTGGGGTGGAATGTTTTTGAGTGATATATTTGTGTACTGAATTGACACAGGGTGGGCTTGTGATATTTAATCTTGACTGTCAACTTGATGGCACTTATAAACACATAGGAAACAATATTCTGGGTGTATCTATTAGTGTATTTACAGAGAGGTTTAAATGAAGGGAGAAGACTTACCCTGAACATGGATGGAATCATAGATGAGCATATGTCCCAGACTAAATAAAAAGGAGAAAGTAAGTGTAGCATAAGCATTCATTCCATCGGTTTCTTGACTGTGGGCACAAAATGACCAGTGTCTTCAGGTGCCTACTGGTTCCCCACCATGATGGACTGTATCCTCACACTGGGAATTAAATCAAACCCTTCCTTCCTAAGTTACTTTTGTCAGATATTTTTATCACCATAATGAGAAATAAACTACAACGATTAGGTTATCATTTGATTATATTGAAAGCTAGATAGCAATTCATTTCATTCACAGGTCACTTTGGGACAAGTTTATCAGTTGAGTAAAAAGATTAGTTTAAGACAATTATAATTTTGGAACAATTTGTTTAAACAAGTTCAGTCTCCTGTTAATAATTTGAAATGTCTAAATACTCACCATGGCCATGGTCATGAGAACCAGCATGTTCTGCAACCATTATGATGAATATAAAACATTTTAGAACTATTTATAAACTTCCAAGTATTACTAAATGATTTGTATCTTTACATTTTTTATTCTAAACATAAACAAAACTACTTGATGCACAAATAATAGATATAAACTAGTAAATTTGTTATTGCAAAACTACCATTAAGCTGAAATATGCTTCACAATAGAAGTCTATATAAATTAAATCAAATTAAGAAATTTAAAATTCAATAACTAAAAACTTCAGTAACATTTTAGCTTCATTAATCATAGTCCTTGTTTGGAGTATGATGAGTATTAGCAACTAAAGTAAACTGATAAAAAGTGGTATGATCTACAGAAATATTCAACTTTGCAGTTAGCCTGGTACCACAAGTCGTATTCATCTGGAAACCAAACAACAACAACAGAATCTAATGAGCATAAAGCTTGCAAACTCGCAGGCTTGCCATCTATTTGTATTCCTGCAAATCAATTGTTAGATATTCCTATGAGCACATCTTGTGTTCCTTTTCACCGAGTAATTTCCTTAATGTATTCAGTGACCGTGTGTTGAGAATTGGCAACATCGTCTCTGTTTTAATCAAGCTCTTAGTAATAATAAAATAAGGAAAAAACAGTAAGTGTCACCTTTTATTCTGTTCAGCATCGTACACAAGCCTCCAGCTTGGAAAGAAAAGAACGGAATGATATTCTGTTAAAGTGAATTTCATGAACCTAAATTTTCCTGTGCAATTGTTGAAAGGAAAACCAAATCTTTTTGCAGTAATGAGAAATCTAATCAATGACAAATCAGAAGATATTTCTCTATTTATAGATTATCTTTAAGTTCCATACAACCAACTCCTGACAGTCACCAAGAGCGCCATTAGAAATTTTTATAAATGGAAATCATTTTATCATTATATACTTTAAGATGAATATTAATTTCAGTTACAGACAATTTCACCTCTAATTAGTGAAAATAATCTTAAAACATTCAGCAAAAATTATTCAGTAAGCAATAATGGCCTAGGCCAAATACTAAGAAGGTTCCTGATGTAGAACAAAAGTAAATTTCCCATAAACCCCAAGTAGAAGCTCTGGTTACTTAAAGAAGCATAAGCATTGCTAGTGCTATGCACAGTGTATGTTCACTTAGATTTTCTGGCAAAGAAAAGTAAAGTGTTCATATAATATCAAATAAGAAAGAGAGGAGGGGCCCTAGGACCTCCAAATGCCCATCCTACACAGCAAGAGAGCCTATATCCCTTTTGTCTGTATTCTGTCCACTCAAAGACCTTGTCTGGGCACTTGCCCATGTGGACTGAGCTGAAAAGGGACCTGGAATTCCTTAGGTTCTGTTCCTTTGATCTGGGAACCTCATTAGGTGAACAACCAACTTCATCTGGAACAGATTATAGTTTGTGAGTTAATCTAGACTCAGAATGACAAATGTCTTATGTTCTCACACATGAGTGTGTATGCTACTCTTAATCTCTAATTCTGTATGTTCAATTTGAAGTGCACGAAGAAGCCAAGAAACTGGAAAGAAGCCATTGGGAGGTTCCTTAAGGGAGAATAGTTGAATGCAGGTAGTATGAAACTAGAAGGGGCAGGGATACTAGGTATAGAAAAGCTTAAGCAGAGAGGGAGCAAGGAGATAGGGATACAAAGGGATGGGGGAACCAAAACAAAGGGTTCTGAAAGGACCTGTGGAATATGACCATTTTATACTTCAATTAAAATTCTGTCAAAAAAAAAGAACAGCAGCAACAATAAAAGAGTTAGAAGAAAGATATCCTGCTGCTCTGGAAAGCCCTGAGTTTGCAATAGAGGTCTCAGCATCAGATGTTGGCTACCTTCTTAAGAGTTATTAGTCAAGGAAGCCTCAGTGGTCACAAACACATTAGATTAGCTTCAGTATAGGCTTTTACCATTATTCTTGGTTGCCCAACAGAACTAGTTGATAATACCCTATTTATGAAGATGCCATCTACTTTCATTGCAATATACGATGGAATTAAGCTATAACTGAGCGGGAAACGTCTTTCTGGCTAGGTTTTACAGCACCTGAAGGTGCTGTGCAGGCTTCTCAAGTAGAGAAAGCATCCAAATAATTACCTCGTTGTGAACTCTAGGAACTATAATATTGACATTCTAGGGAATATATACCCAGTGGTACAATAGAGGCGTGACTATTATGGAAATAACCAACTATCCTCTGATGAGTTTGAGGCATTTTCCACAGTAGAGAATTTCCATTAAATTACTTGTATTTCTTATGTATTTGAGTGATATAATCAGATCTAAAAGAATTTCAAAATCACCATTGTACTTTCAATATTTCTTTTCAACTCACCAGGAAAATTTAGTGGCTTTTTTCCCTATTTTAAGCCAGTGTGATTATATTCAAAATTTCTTTTCAAAAGTTCACTTTTCACAAACCTTGTACATACTTCTTAGTTATTCAGTGCTGTCCTTGATATTATCTCTTCATACTCTAAAGTAATCCAATAACTCTACTTTAAGACAAAGCTTTCTTTTTCCCTGCTTAACAAAATAATAAACAAATACTTATACTTTTAAGTTTCCCATATCATATTTCCTGCATAGATGTATATAAATGTTTTCTTATAACTATGGTATCTTTATTAATAAACATTAATTAAAATTCTTAATACAAAATAATGTTAATCTTGGCAAAATACTTAGCTGAATATATTTGTTTGTTATTATGAATGAGGGAACAGAAATGTTGTTTGTGCAAGTATCTCTTGTATTTAGACTTTATTTACTTTGGACATATACAAAGGAATAAGATAGCTAAATCACATATTGATTCTTTCTTACCTCTGTGAGGAAACACCTACTTTTTGTGCCAGTAGCTACTAAATTATATTCCCAATAGTGTTATTTTAGGATTCTATTTCCTTCTCATACTAATTAACATTTATTTTTAAAAATCTTTTTCTTACTTTTGATCACAACTATTCTAATTTGATTATGTGGTGAGACATTTTACAGTGATTTTCAAGGATAATAATATTGGATATTTTTCACAACTTTTTGGTCACTTATAGACCATATATTAAAAAGAATTTATCGAGAATTCCCACATTTAAAATTTTTAATTATGTATTTTTTGTTCAGTTTGAGTTTGTTAAATGTATTCTGTATATTATTTCTCAGTCAATTGAAGGACATTTTCTCAGTAAGTTCAATGTTTAATTTGCAAAATGGGTGCTTTTGCTGTGATACAATCCCGTTTGTCAGGTTATGTTTCTGCTTTCTGTTACTTTAGAGTACTAAACTCTAAAGTTGCTTGTACCAAGGTCTTAAGGAATCCCTTAAATAGTTTCCAAATTTTACAGCTTACACTAAGGTCTTTGATATATAGTGAGTGGATTTTTATACAAAATGAAAGATGAAGTTATGTTTCAGTTTCTGTATATATGTGTTCCTGTTTTCCAAGTAACATTTGTTAAAGAAGTTACCTTGTCCAATGTGTATTTTTGACATCTTCAACAAAAATCCATTGACTATGGATCACGAATCAAAGTCCAGGTTTTCTATTATGCTTTTCTGGTCTATATGTCTGTTTTTTATGGAAATACCATTCTGTTTCAGTGAGTATGGCTCTGCTTTGAAGTCTGGTATTATGACATATCCAAATGCTCTTTTGCTTAGTATTGCTATGGTGATTTATGATCTTTTACAGTTTTATATGAATTCTTGTGTTAATTTCTGAAAAATGTCACTGATATTTTCATGAATATTGTAATGGCTATTTAGATGACCATGGCTAGTATGACTATCTTAATACTATGTATTACTGAAACCCATGAACATGGGAGGATGTGGTGGCAAATACTGATTGTCATTTTGACAGATTCTGTAGTCCCCTAGGACACAAGCCTCTGGGTATGCCTGTGATAGACTATCAATATTAAATTAATTGAGAAGAGAACACTCTAACTGCTGAAAAATAGAAAGGAGAAAGGGTTCTGAGCACTAGCGTTCATTGTTCTCTGATTCCTGATTGTAGATGCAATGTAACCAGTTGCCTTAAGCTCTGGGCACTGTGATTTTCATGTCATGATGGTTTGAACCATTAAACAGTGAGCCAAAATAAACCCTCTGAACTTGTTTTATCCAGCATTTTGTCACAGCAATGAAACAAGTAACTAATCCAAAACAATTGGTACTGATAAACTGGATAATAGAGTCCCCAGGCCATTGGAACTGGTTTATAGGAGGAATGCAGGAGGTTTTGCAGTTGTGAGCTACAAAAGCCATCAATTGCCACAAGCAGAGCTTAATGGTTCATTTTGGTGGGAACACAGAAGAGAAGAATGTTGAGACTAACACTGGTAGAGAGGAGCTAGCTGAGGTTTTAGAGGAGAACAAGAAATCTGTTAGTAACTGGGCTGGAGACTGTTTGATATTCTGGCAGATTTTGGTTAAGACTCTGGCCATATCCTAAGAAATTGAATGAGGACTGTTGTCCTTTAATTTGTATTATTGCAATACAATACCATGACCAAAAGCAACTTGAAGAAGAACTGGTTTCTTTTTATTTGTATATTTATTTATTTTTCATTAAGACATTTTTTATTCACTTTACATACCAAGACAGATCCCCCTCTCATCCCTCCTCCTGCTACCCCCAGCCCTCCACTCCCTCAGCCCACTCCCCATCCCCTCCTTTGAAAAGATAACGTCTCCCTTGGGGAGTCAGCAAAGCCTGGTACACTCAGCCTAGGCAGGTCCAAGCCTCTCCCCCTGCATCAAGGCTGTGGAGCCTCCATGGGACTGACCTAGGTCCTCTGCGTGGGTGAGACTGTTGTGTGGCTTGGTCTGTTTGAGGGGCCCCTGGCAGTGGGAATAGGATCTATCCCTGGTGCATGAGCTGGCTTTTTGGAGCCCATTACCTATGGTGGGACACCTGGAACTGGTTTCTTTAAGTTTATGGCATATTATGAAGGAAAGTCAAGGCAAAAACTGAAGGTAAGAACTTCAAGTCAGGGATTGAGGCAGAAACCAAGGAGGAATGCTGTTTGCGAGCTTGTGTATTATGGCATATCCAGCTTGCTTTTTTATACAAAGTAGGCCCATTTGCCCAGGAGTAGGATCTACCACAGTGGGCTGGGTGATCCTACATCAATTATTAATAAAGACAATGCTCCACACAGTTGCCCACAGGCCAATCTGATAGAGATAATCCCTCCATTGATGATCTCTCTTCCTAGATTATTCTAGTTTATGTAAAATTGGCAAAAATAATCACCAGAAAAATGATGAATTCAGGAATAATGAACTGATTTCTTTGGAAGAGAAAATCTGAAGACAGTGTAGCATTTGGGCTGCCTGGCTATTTCTCAGCACTCTTATTCAGATTTATAGTGAGAATGAAAGCATAAGAAAAACATGAAGATTAGTGAAGCAAGGTATAGATGAATGCATATGAAAAAGCATCTGTAATTGTTAACATTAATCATTTTATTCTGCACTGGACAATAGGTTTCAACATGTGAAAATTCTAATTTATTTGAAAGGAGAATGATTGCATCTTTTTTTTTTTTTTTGGTTTTCAAGACAGGGTTTCTCTCTGTAACAGCCTTGGTTGTCCTGGAACTCACTCTGTAGACCAGACTGGCCTGAAACTCACAGAGATCCACTTGCCTCTACCTCCCTAGTGCTAGGATTAAAGACATGTGCCACCACTGCCTGGCTGAATGCTTGCATCTTAAGGAATTCCCTGTACAAATAGAACCAAGTAAGGAAATGCTTCCCTAAGGTCATACTGGAAAGAGAACAGCGACTAATACACTGTGCTTCAAAGCGACCAGGTTCCATTTCTAGCTAGGAGGTGATTTTTGTGGGCATGAAATATAGAGGAGGTAGTGAGTCATGGAGTCTTGAATCAACGTTCTGAAGAGGTGATAAGTCTAGGCACTATGAGGCAGAGTGGAATCCCTACTAGGCTTCCCCGAGTGTCTATTGTGTGAAGGTGTTAAAGATGAAGACTGAGTTTCTGTGGGTCTCCAATATGTTGTAGATACCAAGGTTAATGCCTAGGGATATTGATTGGGTTCATTTCTCTGCCAGCTAAAGAATTAAAATGCATGAAAAATCTAGAGCATAACAGGTAGCAGTGAGCAAATTTCAAACATAGCAGACAGAATCAGCCAATGAAGAAAGGCTTTTATTAGAGTGAGGAAATGTGCACACACACACACACACACACACACACACACACAGTAAGCACCAAGAAAGAAATCCCCTCTGCAAAGCAAAAAGAGGATTCTAGAAACTTAAAATAGAATCTCTCCTCAAGTTCTACCAACTAGGGACCAAGTATTCAAACATCTGAGCCTAAGGGTGCCATTCTCATTCAAACCACCACAGGGAAAGCTAAGGTTTAAATATGATATGTCTGGGGGTTAGAGTGAGAAAGGGAAGACTTGAAGTGATTAATATTGTCAACTTGACAAGATATAGAATCATATTGAAAACAGACTTATGATCATTTCTTGAAAGGAATATATATATATATATATGAATCATATATAATTGATATATATGTTTATATATGTGTGTGTGTGTGTGTGTGTGTGTATTAGTTTATTTGAATTGGAAGTACTCACTGCCAGACAAATAAAAATGGGAAAAGGAACTGAGCAGTACTGAGCAACAACCTTTATTGCACTCTGCTTCCTGAATGCAGCCACACTGTCACAAGCTCCAGCTGCCATGATGGACTTTAGCTTTCACTTGTAAGCCAGAGTAGCCCCTTCTGCTCTGAAATTTTGCTTGTCAGGTGATCTGTCACAACAGCAAGATAAATAATGAATATAGGGAATATATACCTTTCAGTGTTTACTCAAATCTCCATTTTCACTGTTGTGAAAATTTCACTGCAATGTTCATGTATTTCTTTGTTAGATTTGTTACTTTTGTTTTTCTTTTGTGGCTATGACAAATGGGATTAGTTTGCTTTTTGCTTTCTTAATGAATTTGTTTTATTTATTTATTTGTTCATTTTATTTAATTTTTGTAAAAAAAAATAAATACCTAGGGAAAAAATGAATCAAAAAAGTGGAAGGAATACATAAGGAAAATTATAAAACATTGAAGGCAAAAATTTAAAAGGACTCCAAAATGAGTAAAGATATTCCTCATACATGGGAAATCAGGATTAATATTTTGCAAATTTTTATATAACTGGAAGAAATCTATACACTCAGTGCAAGCCCTAGTAAACTTCCAGTGTGATACTAACACACCAAATTTCATATGGAAGCAAAGTAGACCCTTAATACATAAAGCAAGAATGAACAAAAAAGAAGATCATTATAGGTAATACAAACTATTTTGAATTACTGGTGACAAAACATGTTACTGGCAAAAAACAGAAATGTAGAATAATAAAATTGAATAAAGGAACCATAAATAAGTTCACGCAGCTACCATTTCATCCATGAAAAGACAGCCTTTTGAGAAGTAGTACCAGGTAAACAGAATATCCAAATTTGGAAGATTGAAACCAAATTCTTAAGTTTCATGTAAAAAAAACAGAAAATATGAATCAAACATGCTAATAATGTACCAGAAACATTGACACTACGAGGAACTAAAACAAGTTAAATGACTTCAAGTTATAGACATACCTTCTGAATAGACCTCTAATAGGTTAAGAAATAATGACAATAATTGACAAATATCATCACATCAAATTAAAAAGCTCCTATACATCAAATCAAGTAACATCATGAATATATTATTCATAGAACATGAGAAAATCTTTGCAAGGTATTCACTTGACAAATGTCTTATATCCAGAACATGAAAATAATTTTAAAATATGAAATATTGGAAGTGAATAATGCAATAATTTATAGACAAATAAGCTAAAAAGCAGTTTTTGTAAGAGGTTATAAATGGCCAATGGATTAATAAATTATTATCTTTAGTCAACATAGAAATTCATATCAAAGGTATTTCAACTCAACATATTGATGATAATACCTATCATTAAAAATAAAAAAATAACAAATATTGATGGGATTTCAGGAGAAAGGAACCATTAGGCATTGTTGGAGAGAAGATAAATAAGATTAACCACTATGAAAACCAGTATTTATGCTCCTCAAAACCCGAAGTACTACATTTCATGATCTAACACAATACAGGTACTTGGTAATATATAGCTATCCAGTCCAGATTGTATATGATCGTTTCTGTATTGATTCAGAGCAGCTACTATCATCCACACAACATTCTCGAGTTTTGGGCCTACTAACATTCTCTACAATAGTGAGAGAAGGGAAGCTAATGAGACTCAAAAGTCATAGGACTCATGAGGTTCACAATGTTTACAAGGCCTTTGACATGCACACAAATGTTCTCCCCTCAACAAGATGGCGTAGATAGTAAGTAATTGGTGGAAAGAACTTGCAGTGGTGTGGCTGCATCTAAGTTGTACAAAGGAGTGCCTTTGAATCACCCATCCTCCTGTGTAACCTCAAAATCTCAATTCACCAAGATAAACTTCCGTACACACAAAAAAATTGTATTTGAACTAAATGTATTTGAGCCATCAGAGTCACCTGTCCCAGTGCAAGTTGTGCAGCAAAGAAAATGAGTAGATAGCTCACATGCCAGTGTTATTTGTGCTGAGAAAAATAAAAACAAACAGCAGCGACAAAATGTGTGTTAGATGTCACCAGGAACTGAGAGGAAAATAACTTCTTGAGTATGAATTTTCAGTTTCATGTAATGTAAATACCTTGCCAATAGATAGTGGTGGTAACCACAGTATGTTGTCCATATGATTAATGCCAGTTAACTTTACATTTAAAATGGATAAAATATCTTTACACTTTGTGTTTTACCACAATGAAAATATCCTATAGTTTTCAAATTTCACTCTTTTTTTCTTTTCTCCAATCTTTACCTTTATAATTGTCCAAACATTCCACATTAATTTGGAAAATACATCATCTAAGTCAAAGCATTATCAGAAAGAGAAAGTAAAGTATGTTGAGGTTTTAAAATAAAAATAGCCTTTAAAAAATAAATCTATCACATACAAAATGTTATAAATTCTGCTGAATGCTTTCTCTATTTTATTTGATGTTCAGTAATGTTTATGAAGTAGGTACCAACATTACAATTACTTTCAGTAAGTTATTAATGTTTCTTTTTATTTTATTATGTATGTGTTTTGTAAATATATGTCATATGTGTATGAGTGATTGTAGAGGCCAAAAGAGGGAATGATACCTCTTCCTCAACTGGAGTTACTGGGTTGCTGGGAATTGAACTCAGATACTCTGGAGGAATAGCAGGTGCTTTTAATCATTAGTCGTTTCTCCATCCCCTACAATTACTTTTATAATGAGGACAAATATCACATAGGAGTTAATGATGTTTTGAAGATCAGACTTGTCTTTGACAAGGTTAATGTACAAATATACATTGGTGTTCCATAGTCTTTCCCTTCAAATTTTCTGAAAATTTTCTGATTTTGCATTTCATTAATACTGAAAAATAATGGCATGCCTTGTGTGTGCATATATGTGCATCATATTTTATTTTTAATACATTTTTATTAATTCATTGAAAATATCATACAATGGATTTTGATCATGAAGTATCAGTCATATTTCCTAATTTTCTGATCTTTCACAAACCAATTTTATCTCTAAAATAGAAAAGTATTTCAGTGATTTATTTGAGTCACCTCTCTTTTGTGTTTAGTATATACATAAATCATATTACAATGGTAAATCATCTTCTTATCATAGATGTAGTTAGGCCAATCATCAAGAATCCTTACAAGATTTCCTGATAGAATAGGTTTAGTATTTGCCATTGCTTAGTACACAAAATACAATAAAAAATCTCCTGAGCTCCCTCCTTGACTTTTATGTGCACCTTATTATTTTCTTGCTATTTGATATAACAATTCTAACATATTTCAAATATTCTCATCAAAATGAATAGATCCTAGGTGCTAGAATAACAAACAAGGAAGAATAAAGTCCAATATACTCTGTTTAAGGTCCAATGGTCCCTGTTGAAGAGGATCTACCACCAAACATAATCTAAAGGCAGGAGAATCTGAGAGGCTGGATTTCTGCCTAAGTGCATACTAATATAAGGTATCAAATGCTGCTCCAAAGTGAAAAAAATATAAAATAATATTATAAATAAACATGAATAAGTTTTGTGATTGTTAAGATACCTAGTTTCTTCATTCAGGACAAGCTAGCCTTTTGCAACAAAAACCCAAAGTTCCTGATTCCTCTTCCAATAACTTTCCAAAAGTTCTTCCCAGAGTTTGTTGGAAAAGCTCCATCTGTATTTCTCTCTGTGGAACCTGCTTGGCCACCCATCTTTTTACACCAGTTAAACAGATTAACAATGATATAAAGTAAATAAATAAAAACAAAAAACCTTTAATTAGTATTTATATAATTGGAAAAGCTGGAAAAAATGTTCAGTGGTCCTCTTGGGGAGGCTGACAGTAACTTTGATGTTTTATTGAAAGGATTGGCAATGGCAAGAGTGGAGGAGCTGCATACCTTGAGCAGCTGAATAACTAACAAAATGGGAATTTTGATTGGGCTACACTGGTTGATATTTGTCTTAGTACTAGACCAGCATGATATTTTCAATCACAAGACAGATATTGTTGCTCTACTAGCTTGACAATTTTGTCATGAGATGTTTATCTATAAGGCCTCTTCCTAGAATCCAAGGCAATTATTGAAAAGCATGATTCAGGAGAACTCAAAGAAAAAAGTCATACACATATGATAGAGTCAAATGAACAAAATGGAGTACATCCCATCCTTCTTCTAAAGTACATAGCATGTTTTTGATGCTTTATGTTACTAAGAGTATTCTTTGAATCACAGAGGGAGTTGTGGATTGGACTTTTGAGCAATACTGGAACAGTTAAAACATTTCGACTCTTGGTGGTCAATTGAATGGATTTTATATGGTGAAATGGAAAATGAATCTTTTGGCTAGAGTAGGAATGGTGCATTTGGGATTTTCAATAACCCTAAAAGGACCATATATTAATGGTTATCTTTCCATCTTGATGTTAGTGGAATCTAATGTATCCTTGAAAATATAGGGCTCAGGAGGATGTTTTAAGCCATTAGGCACATGTCTTATAGGAGACTGTGGTACTACAACAACTTGGAGTGGTTGTGCTATGTATGTTTTTGTGGTCAGAATATGTATGGTTTTGTCTTGCCATGTAGTACATCTAGGAAGCAGTGTCTTCCAACATACTGCAAATTGCCACATAATCTGCTCATGAACCTCTAAAGTCATACCACTTTATATGCCTTTTATCTCAATAATTTTCTTAATAGTAATGCAAATCTCACACAGTGACTGCCTGGCCTCATTTTTTCTTACTCATTTGATAGATAGTTTCTCAGCTGTACATCACATGTGTGTCTTTCAGTCATTTTCGTTACTTTTTAAATATTTACTTATTTTATTATTTTATGTGCATGAGTGTTTTGCCTGCTTGTATGTATGTACACCACAGAAAAGGGCATCAGATCACCTAGGACTGGAGTTAGAGATGGCTGTAAGTCACCATGTAGGTACTGGCAATTGAATCCAGGTAATTTGCAAGAGCAGCAAGTGCTCCCAATAGTGGAGTCATTTCTCTAGACAATCTCAGATATTTTCTGATGTTCTTTAAAAGGAATAAACTAATGAATAGTTATTTACTTACTGTATTCAAATTTATAAGAAGACTCAGGAACTTTCAACTCTTACATGTTGTTGACATTACTCCAATCATGAAACTTCTTTGAGATTATTTTTAACTGTATTTTGATGTGAATGTATCATTTCTTTAGGGTTATTTACTTGCTGATGGTCATTGTGACCATGTCTTAGCACATGCATATTTATTTACATATGTATTGATTCAAGATTCTATACACTTGCTTTAACAGGGAAAGATAACTTCAAGTTAACATACTCAGAATTTCTGGGCAGATATTAGCAGAGTTGATAGGTAATACTGCTTTTTAGCAACCTAGAAAGGCTGGTGTATTGTCTGGGTAAGCAGGAAGAAGTAGACCTGATGTGCTTCTAGAAATTAGCATTGAGATATAGTCATCTGGAACTGGATTCTCTTTGTACATGGTCACCATTGCTGTTGGTATCTACTGTGATGGACCTACCAACTGAGTCATTGAAGAGAGGGATGAAATCCTTGACTGTGTGGGCACCATCGTGCAGCCTGGATTCATTGAGTCTAGCCTAGTTCTTAAATCAGTCTGTCATCTGCATTAAAAATATAAATAAAATATGAGTTTAAGTCTATATAGCCTAGCTAGAAATGAGGGAATGAATAAGGCATTTGTCTACAAAGATCAAATGGGAGCTTATTGCAATCTTCTTCCATAGAGAATAGCCTGGAGATTGTATGTAAGCACCAAATATTTGGACAAGGATAGAGGCTGAGTTCAAGGGGTCAGTCTAGTGCTGGTATCTACTGTTATGGGCCATGAGTCTGAAGCCTAAGAAATGGTGGAGCTTTGGAAATCAGCCTGTAGCTAGGCATCACTGAATCCTGAAGCTAAAGCAACTATTATGCTAAACAAGCTCAGGCCCATGTGGTGATATTGTGTACCCCAATATATTGTGCAACTTAATAAACTTATCTGGGATCAGAGAACAGAACAGCCGCTAGATAGACATAGAGGCCAGAAAATGGTGGCTCACACACCTTTATTCCTAGTATTCTGGAAGCAGAGATCTATCCAGATCTCTGTGAGTTCAAAGCCACACTGGAAACAACCCCACATGGTGACTCATGCCTTTAATCCCAGGAAGTAATGGCAGAAAGCAGAAAGGTATATAAGGCGTGAGGACCAGGAACTAGAGTCTGTTAAGCTTTTAGGCTTTTAGCAGCAGTTCAGCTGAGATCCATTCGGATGAGGACACAGAGGCTTCCAGTTTGAGGAAACAGGATCTACTGAGAAATTGGAGAGGTGAGGTTAGCTCTGGCCTGTTCCTTCTCTCTGATCTTTCAGCATTCACCCCAATACCTGGCTCCATGTTTACTTTTATTAATAAGACCTTTTAAGATTGATGCTACAGGCCCATATTCATAGATGCAGGGCTAGAGGGTGGTTCCAAATGTGCCAACCTAGTACTACCTCAGGTTATGTGACCCAGCATACAATGGAAATCTTTTTATTTTATCTGATCTGAACCTTTACCATAAGGCAGTGGACTGATGTTGTTTTTTTAAAACCGGGGTCCTTGAGGATTGGACTGACAATATGATGAGTATAAAGTCTTGAAACCTGGAGTCAATGAGGAATTCTGGATCTTCTACTATATGGTAGACAGTATACAATTGGTCTAAATGTACCAGTCTAGAACTGGTAAGAGTCTGGAAGTTTGTAGTTTATTATTTTCAAATAATGATGATGGTGGCTTTGTTGATTCATGAATTTCAAGAATATAAAATAAAGCAATAAATATGGAGAGGCTTTTTAAAAAGAATCAACTAAATCCAGATTAACACTACTTTAAAAGCATGGGTAAAAGAAAGAAAATAAGATGTTGACATTTAAACAAAGGTACATTCATTATTCCATAATCCATCTGTCCATCCATCCATCCATCCATCCATCCTTCCATCTATCCATGTATGAGTATATATTCTTTCTGTGTTAGACACCTGTTATCTACTAGTTGTATGGACTCTGTAGGCCAAAATAATAGAAAAATATCTCTGGCTTTGGAAATTATTTTGTTAAATGATTAAATGTTAAATTATTATAACTTCCTAGGTTGTTCAGTTTATATTTTTAAAATAATGCAGATTCATTTAACTATCAACAGAGTATCCTTATCAAAATGTGAAGATATATATGGTTGAAAACTAAGTCATTGTCTCTCAGGAGCACACAAATGCATATACCTTTCTGTTCAAATTTATTATAAGATGGTATTGTTTAAATGCCTTGGATTCCTTTTCTAAATATGATCAATTGAACATATTAAAAGAAATTACATGTGTAGAGACATGTAATGAAGAATGGCAGGACAACTTGAATTACAGAAACTTACCAGCAGTTCATTCTATGTAATAGTCTGATAGCCCATTCTTAATGTCTTGAATAATCATAATTATGATCATTATTTAAAGTCTAGAGTATTTATTTTCCTTCTACCAAAATATATGTGTTTCTATACCTATTTGAAGGAAGCATATTTAAAACAGACCATGCACAGTGATGTTATTTGCTCCCATGCTCTTTGAGCTTCCTCCCCACTGTTGTTTTCTCATAATGAGTGAAATCTGTGGGTGAACACCAGAACACTGGAGATTTTAAATTAAATACTGACTCCTTTGATGATCAGGCTTTGGTCCTATTAGAACTATAGTTTTCTGAGATAACTGGCCAAGACAAGTTACTATTCCATTTAATTGCCAATAAACTAGATATCTTTGTAAAATTCAAGGGCAACCCCACAAAGATAGGCAGATTATTAAACAGATCAAGAATTTGGTATTCCTTATAACAAAACTAATCCTCAACAGTAGCTTTTGATAGTTCATTTGTAGTCTAGGGAAAGGCCTGGTTTAAAACTTGAAACATTTCTGTCTTAAACATTACTTCATATTTTAAAAACTGAACTGTGTGCTTTATGTCATCATGCCAAGAAATCAGTAAATGAGATTTCTCTTGGGAATGATTAAGTGGTAAAATTTGAAGTTTACCATTTAGTTTTTCCATATTTGTAAACATATTTTCCATGAACTATAAAAGAAAAAAGTATTCTCCAAAAGAATACTGTACTTGAATGTATAGGCTACAAATAACTTTATTTCTGATCAAGTCTTCATAGTAATATATATTATTTGCATTCCTTCATTTTTTCCTTCCCTCTCTTCCATATTGTCTCCCTCTCCCTAACTTCATTCCTTTTTTTCTCTCTCTTTCTCTCTGACAGGCACACACACACACACACACACACACACACATACACACACACATACAGAGAGAGGGGGTACATATAAGTGCACACATAGTGGTTATCAGAAAGTGATGAGATTTTTAAATAAAACATTAAAAAACACCAAAGAATTAACAGATTTATCACCTGGAGGGATTCATTATAGGTTCAAATATTTCAAATGAAGTGAAGTGTCAGGAGATAGCAACAGTTTAAGAAGCCTTTAAATTGAAATCTATGACAAACACGTTAACTTTTCAATACTGTAGAAAGAGATGGCCTGACGTTTCTAATGTAGCTGTTTTCTACAGTTATCTGTAATATACAGTGCCATATACTGTATGTATGCATCTAAAGTTTCTTTTAAATGTCAAAAGTAATGATATGAATACTCAATTTGCTTTACATCAGGTCTCTTGTGATGGATTGGATGAAAATGGTCCTCATAGGCTCCTATACTTATAAAGAATGTAAAGCTCTTAGCTACTGCTCTAGCTCCATGCTTGTCTGCTTCTGGCCATGATGATAATGGACTTAGCCTCTGAAACTGTAAGCTAGTCCCCAGTTAAATGCTCTCTTTTATATGTTGCCTTGGTCATGGTTTCTCATCACAGCCGCAGAACAGTAACTAAGATATCTCCTAAAGACGAATTTCTTATCTCAAACTCTCCTAGCTCAACACTGCAAGTCTCCATTCCACTTTAGAAAGCTCTGTGGGTTTAACTTCCACCTAAATGAGTCCTAAGATCCATCACTTTCCATTCTTATTGCTCCTTTCTTTGTTTAGATCATTGTTCTCAGTCATATTCATAACTAAAATTGACTTCAAAATGTCTTGGTATCCATATGTGTCTTCATTCTATACCATTGCATGCTACCAAATAAGTTTTAGTAAATAATCATTTATCATGTTTACCTTTATAATTCCTCATTAGTTTTCTGATAATTTGTAAAATATATTTTGACAATTTCACCGCTCTCTCCCAACTTCTCCTAGATACTCCTTACTTGCCTACTCACTCAACATTGTGTCCTCTTCTATTCCATTTTTAAAATCACTTCAAGTCCAACTTGTGTTGTCCATGTATTCTTGAATGTGAGCCTTCCACTGGAATATGGTCAACCTACAAATGGCCAGAGCCTTAAAGAAAACTGATGTTCCCTTTCACAGAAGTAATCATTTGCCAGTAGCTCCTTATCAGGAAGTGAGACTTCTTGTCTACATCCTCTATCCATCCTAGGCTTTGATATTGGCTTGAGCTTGTACAGATCTTGTTCATCTATCACAACCACCATAAATTTATATGTGCAACTTCCCTGATATGTCCAGAAAACACTCTTTCTTTGTAGTCATTCACCATCTGTGGCTCTTACTATCCTTCTGCTCCATCTCCACAACGATACCTCTTATAAGTAGAATGGTAATGTAGATGACCCATTTCAAGTTGAATATTCCATAGTCTCTTATTATTTTGACTAGTTATGGGTCTCTGTGTAAATCACTATCTACTGCAGAAAGAAGCTTCTCTGATGAGGGTTGAAAGATGAATCAATCTGGAGTTTGTTTAATACTATGCCTATTTATCAGAATAGTAGTAGGTGGTTCTCACTTATGAGCTATGGCCTCTTAGCCATAGGTTCTTGTCTTTGATAACAGTGCAGGCAAAAGTTTCATGTTATGGAGTGGACCTTATATCTAATAAAAAGTTATTGGTTACTTCCACGACATTCATGTCACTATCACTATTATATAGTGGCATGACTTTTCCGGTCTGTTGTTATTGTAACTCTCAGTGTTCACAGGTTTGATTAATGATTACTTTTCTAGAAGTGTGCAATGATGGTAAATGCTGAGATGGATGTGGGGAAAAGGGGAAAACTTGCTCTGATAGGAATGCAAACTGGTATAGCTACTATGGAAATGAGTATGTTAGATCCTCAAAAAGCTAGAAGTTAGTCTACCACATGACTCAGTTATTCTATTTTTGGGAACTGACTGAAAGAACTCTATATCCTACTACAGAGATAGCTGCTCATCCATGTTCACTGCTACTCTATCGACAATAGCCATGGAACACAAAATGACCTAGGTATTTACCAACTTATAAATGGATTCAAATTTGATACATTTGCACAATGGAGTGTTATTTGGTTGTTAAGAAGAGCATTTGTGCCGGGTGGTGGTGGCGCACACCTTTAATCCCAGCACTCAGAGGCAGAGCCAGGCAGATCTCTGTGAGTTCGAGGCCAACCTGGGCTACCAAGTGAGCTCCAGGAAAGGTACAAAGCTACACAGAGAAACCCTGTCTTGAAAAATAAAATGAAACAAAACAAACAACAAAAAAAGAAGAGCATTTGTCTCCTCCAAAAATCATAGGTTATAACAATTTCAAGCATAGAAAATCTTACTTTGAATTTACACAATGGGATATTATTCAGCTTTTAAGAAATGTTAAATTAATAAATTCACAGGTAAGTAGATGGAACAGAAAAAAAGGGATGTTGCCCAGACGTAGAAAGACAAATACTGAAAGTTTTATCTCATTTATAGATGTTATCTTTGAATCTTTTGATGTGTGTGCTCCATTGGGAATACCCATAGAGGACAGGGAATTAGTGATGGATAATGGGGGAGGTTTAAAGGAGAGGGGATAGAGCATAGTGTTGTAAAAGGTAAAAGGGGAATATTGGAACGGAAAGTGTAAAATTGGATTAGCAGATAGGAGAGCAGGGTAGAGGAAGGAATGTGAGGAGGGACAACTAACACTAAAGATGTTTTGAAAGAGTCATATGGAAACCTACTCCCATTGAAAGCTTCTAATTTATATACATATACACGTATAAAAAGAATTTCAATAAAGTTGTTTCATAATGGAACAATAAAGCCCCTGTTAGATACCACAGGCTAACAAAAAGTCTAGTGCCAGGAATATATTACCTCTTTTGGAGGTTCCAGTTAGTCCCCTAGACTCCCAAACATTATAGGCTCTTGCCCATGTTCTTGGTTATCATCCAGAACATGATGGTCATACCCTATGGCCAAAGACATCACATACTTGAATTATAGAACATGGTCAAACTGGTATTGACCTGGAAGCTTCATCCCTACTGGCTAGCTTTCATAGTACTGGAAGGTGCTGTATTTACTTACTTTACTAAAACGCTTGTGCAGTCTTCCTCTTACTCAATAAGGCCCTAAGTTTCATGGAATTCAAACCTCTAAATTGCACTTGCCTTCCCTTTTATCTTATAATGTTCTCCTTTATCATTTCCCTACTCCAGCTAAATTTTGCTTCTTGCTATTTTTGAACCACCCTGTGTCAGCATTATTCTTTTCAAAATAAATGTCTATTTCCCATTCTTTATATCTAAATCCTCCCAAATTTTCAAAGTTTTTCTCATTATATTCTTCTGTATGAAGAATTTATTTTTTTGGAATCCATTTGGAATCTGCTGAACTTTTAAATGTTTGTTTTGATTTTCATTGATTTTATAGAAGTTACTATTTCTTACAGATGTAGTTATTCATCTATTTGTTCTATTCTACTGTGGTACTAGAACGTACATGCCTTAGCAGACCAGATGTCATGCATCTTTGTACATTAAAATACATGAACTAAATGTTTTATGTTTAAAATATAATATTTTGGTCCCTGGTTTAATAAACATATTTGAATAATTTCTGTTGTAAATATTTTTTGCATTTGTGGCAAAGGTGAAATACTTTTGCTTTCTGGATTGTAGTTTTCTTAACTAAAATACTCCTTCAGATAAATTATTTCTGCTTTCTGGATTTAAAAGTTTAAGTAACATAATTACTATAAATTTTCTTACTAATTTGTTTTGTTCTCTACTTAAAACAGCAACCATATCTTCTTTTTAATTTTTAGCTTCTTTCTTACAAAATGTTCACCTGAGATTGAGAATCTCAGTAACAAAATTAGTTCTGTATACAAAAATTCCTTTCTGTCATATGAAAATATGAAGCTTTTACTTATACTGCGAAGTTGAATGAAAAATGTGAAAGTTTAATTTTAGTTATCTATTTATGTATTCTTTTCCCCACTAAAGTACATAGTATTCTGCCAATACATCAAGTCCTTACCATCATTAATCATTTCGTAATAAGAATACATGGCTTTCTAGATCTTCCAAAGAAGATAAAACTTTTATTTATGATGTTTTTTCCTGTCAACTGTGTACTTCATAACATTTTCATTGTAATCTCCTATGGAAGTAAAGACTCCACCTTATCATTTCTGATTTGCAGTCACTTTCTGCATTTTGCACAGTGAAATTAACCCAAGTCCTTCCCCCTTTGCATGTGCCTAATCTTCAGGGCCTATTTACATTTCATTGCAATCTGACAGCGGGGGGAAGAATGCAGCCAGATGTAAAAAGGCTCAGCCACATTGTCAAGCAGAAGGTTTGACTTACATTTTTAAAAATGAGAGAAGAAAGGAGAGGAAGAAAGAAATGGAAAATATTTTTCTCCTAAAACAAGCAGAATTCTACAAGTTAAGATTTTAAAATAATAAGGTATTTTAGTGTAAATGTTCGTCTATGTAAAAGACAGTCTTATTTTAAATTTAAATCCCTCTGAAACCCAGAGCAGTGTGTTTATAATAGGAGAACAGTGGAGGACAGACTTGCCCTTCACTGGAGGGCATGTCATATAGTCCTCGCCTTCTCTGCAAAACCATCAGGCTGGCAGTAGTGACAGATGAACAGCTTACCATTAATTTCCCCTTTCATGCCTTCAATCCAAACGGTGAATATTCTCCATGGGGAAGCATCAAGGTCTTTGCCTTTATTTCTCTTGCATACTCACAGTGACTTATAAATCAAGTGCAGATAAGAAGAGAGGGCAAATATCAATCTTTATTTTTTTTTCTCCTGGCCTGTGCCCACTGGCATGCTACTGAGCTTTGACTGAAAGGTTCTTCAAATCATCCTGTGATTCAGAAGCTAGGGAGCTCTCAGGGAGGACAAAAAAACAAAGGAAATGTGTGAGAGAAATTTTGTATACCTTAGCTTATAAGTGAGAAGCTCTGAGCATGCAATATTGTCTGCTTCCAAGAGGTTACCATTATAGAAAAAAATATTTGAAAAGTCACTTGCATTATTTTAGCATGGTTTAGAGAGGAGCAATCATTAAAATGGCTTTTAGTCTTAATATAAGGAACTAATGCTAAAAAAAAATCAAAACTTAGAGCATGGTGCAAAGCAGATCTTCTATTACGACTAGTTTGTTTTATTTCACTCCATTTATTTTCCATTACTGTTGTAAGAGAAAGATTTCACAGAATATATTTGAAATTGAGGCTTGGCTATATTCAGGTTATTGTGAATAGCATATACATATATATATATTATGCATGATACTTTGTCTGTGGTATTTACTATATTCTGTTTCTCTGAAGCAATTATTAACAGTCCAAGATTTAGTTACAGCAGTCACTTTATAGTTACATTTTTAAATAGATTAGATTTTAAGAATATTTTTGAAGAAAGTATATCATGTTACCTTTAAAAAAGGAATATTTACAGTTTCATTAGTGAACTAAAAGAATGAATCTTTGACAGGAAACAAACTACATTAACATTTTTAAACTTATGGACTTGCAATAAGCTTTATTCAAAAGCACTGAGTGATGCAGTATGATTTTAAGCTGAAAAAGCTGATATTACGATTATTAGCAAATTACAATATTATTTTCTAGCTAAGCACAAAGTGTTAATTCTGTTAAACGACTGCAAGTGTTGATGTTCAAGGCTGCCTGCTGGCCTTTTGCAGGTGACATATCTAGGGATCAGAGCTATTTCATTTTCTATCCTTTTTTTAAGGCTTCAGGCCTCAACTATAAATTACAACTGATGACAAAAGTGGAAGCTAACAGTGGCAAAATTAGGCCCAAAGGCAAAATAATTATATATACAGCCTTCAGCAGTGAGGGAGAGAGCCATCAATCAGCCCCCAATTATTCACTAGTTAATCAGCTCTGCCCTTCCTTTATTGAAGGGTTACAGTGTAATTAAGTTGGCAGCATCCTTTTAATTCATCAAACATACAACACATGGCGGTGTTTGCTGCAATTGAGGGACAGCACCTTTGTGAGTTTGACCCCTAGCACTGCTGCTGTAGATGAGGAAAACTTCAGAGGTAAGAGAGAATATTTATGCGACAGCACGGCACCAGGGTGGTGGTGTCTTCATACACAGCCTTAAGCTTAAAACAACTAACTGAACAGAACATTACTGAGCACATTCAAATCCATATTCCATGAGGCATGTGGTAAATACTCACAATGCTAACCTTGAATATGTAAATGATGTGCATGACTGTGTATATTTATGGATGTGTGTGTAAATGGCACATATAAAATATGTGATTATGAAGAGGTAGAGCTGATTTCTGACATGCAAATGAGCACTGACACCTTCAGAATAGCAGCTTTAGGAGGATCCTCACTTAGCCCAGTGAGGAGACTACCACAATCCACACTGTTTAGGAGGTGATCTGTAAACTTTCCCTGAGAGGCATTTATATGGCGCATCAGAAAATGAGACAAGTGTCATTACAGTCACATCTTGTTGGAATGACTTCATTTTATTTTTGTATTTGTTGCTGAAAATGATGCTGTCCCGTTTGTCTGGTGAATTTAAAAATGAATGTGGTCTTTTACAAAAAATGAAATGTCTTGCAAAGTGCACCTCTATTTAGTAGGTTTTCACAAAGTTCAAATATATCTGTAATGACGACAATTAGTTTGCTACTGTCCACATGTATATTCATTTATTGTGAACTACAAAAAATACTATTGGGGTACCTAAGATATAATGCTGTTTTTATAAGTGGTTTCCATAATTTTCTCATATGGTTTTAAAGCTATATAGATAGAATTTCTAGATAATTTATTCCATATCATTGCCAATAATACGCATTTAAAGAGAAACTGAACAGTATCATGAGTTTGAGAAACTCAACATGAAAAAATATGGTTGTATATCCAAAATTTGCCATATATGCACTAGGACACATAAAACCCACATCTTCTTCCACATAAATAATAGCGAAATGCTGGAATAGCTTTTTGAATAAACTGCGTGAATCATCACAAACAACATACATGAGATATCAAAACTTCTCTACACCTTATTTTGGGATCGATATTTTAGATTTTCTTGTTTATGCTCCCTTTTGTGTGAATTTGTGGGGTACTGCTGCTGGATTACTTATGTGTCCCTTCATTAACAACATTTTAAGAAACTTGAAGACAGAATGTTTAGAGGCCCTTTCCTGACTGTCAGTTGCTAGCAAGAGAGCCTGCACATAATAGGAAGCCAAAAGCTTCCTTGATGAATGGACATAAATAATGCATGCAAAACTATCAGTACAGCAGCCACTAATAATAACCTAAAGATTCACTTAGGTCAGTGCTTATGTGGCAGATGTACACAATCTAAAACTAAATTAAAATCAAATATCCACAAAATTACTTAAGCTAGAAGCAAAGATAGCACAGAGTCCAAGAGTTCCTTCTCTTCTAAAAAAGTGCATCACATTTTAATTCTAAAATCTGTGTTAATCATGAATTTAAATACATAAATAAAATAACCTGCCTTTGTCTCTAAACAATTTGATATAATTGCATTTTGCTTATCTTGGCCAGAAATATTTGGTTTTTTTTTTGACCTAATTCATTTCATGAATTTTCCCCTAACATTTTTGCAGATATGTAAATTGTATCTGCAAGTACATGTTTTTTTTTATTTTTCTTAAAGTTGGGGTAGATTGATTTATAAGTCCCTTTATTTAATGTATTGAAATATTTTTCCCTTGACTTTTGCTTCTCTGCTTTTCATTTTTCCTGTCCTTTGAGTTGTATTTTATAGTTCATAGTTGTTTTTCTTTCATCTCTGTAAAGACAGAGATTTTTTAAAAAATAAATATTACAATCCATTTCCTTTTGGGAATCATGTATTATGAACTTGCCCTTATCATTTAAAGGGCAACCTTTTCTCTGATCTTTGTATTGCTCCTGATCATTTCCAAGAAGTTTTCCTAGCTGATGATCTGCAAGTTGCAACTTCGTTGTGGTTTTCAATTTTGTGACTATAAAAGAAAAATATTAATGGTCTTTTAATATATTTATCCTCATATGTACTCTGATTTAAAAATAGAAACATATATATTTCTTTTTAACCTGCTGACATTCTGTATAGGAACTTTCAAAAAATCTTTATATGATACTTAAAATGATTTTATTTTTTATCCAGAAATAGCAACTTCCTGGGTTTGATTATATTCTAAATATCCTGTAAGTTTGATATAACAGTAACTGGATAAAACATAAGCAAATTAAAATTAGTGGTACAAAATTAAAAGCTGTACTATAAGGATGACTCAAGAGAAAATATAGCAAAAAGCAACACCTACTTTTGCTTGGGTAATTCACAATAATGCAGACTTAAGTTCTTTCTTGACTGAGAAGTCTCCATAGAAGGGCCAGAGCTGATTTCTTCATTTGTTAGACTTGTGGCAAACCAAGCACATTTAGAAACATAGTTAATAAAATGAAATATTTGTTCATAAATAGACGATAATGGGGACACAGTTTTACATGTTCCTTCCCAGCAGCATAAATTGGTTATTAGCATAAGCTCCTTTGCGATACTGGTTTCGTTAATACAAAAGGAGCTCCAGAACACCCTCCTCCCTACAACCATTTTCCATTCCTTAAAAGGAATTTTATATTTAATGTTCAGATTAAACTCTGTAAAATTGGTTGCTATGCAGAGGAAACTAAGCAACGAAATGATCTTCCTAAATGAAATGATAATGATTCTTGCAGTGCTAAGGGTGAAACAGGTAGCAGTGTGAGAGAAGCAAGGAGCACATGATCTTTCTGGGTTAATGTCTATCTCAGAAAAACTGAAGAATGAACACTGTGTAAGCTATTTATGTAGCTTACAGCAAAGAGAGTTGGACAGTATATTATGGTGCAGTTTGTAAATACTATCACAGTCTGTGGATCACTAAAGAGGGATAATTTGTGTCTTCCTTGTAGACACTTAAATTTTATGTTTAGAATGTCTTTTCTTTGCTAGATAACCATCCTATGCCTGCTTAACATTGACTTGAGAGGAATAATTTCACTTGCTTTCCTTAGCCAGACAATGACTTGGCTCAATAGAAGAATGTTGTGGCATGAGATAATTAAATTTGGAAAATCAGAAGTATAATGGCAAATGAAAACATGTTGGTGTTTATGTAGTGCTCATGTTTCCTTAAATCAAGAAGGAAAGGGAAGTCTTATTTTCATGCAAAAATTTCCCAGGTTTTAAATATACTGTTATTCAGACCTTATTCTGTAAATCCAACAATTTTCGGCAGCCAAAGCCTGCTGGAGAATTATGGAGATTCTTTAAATCAGTCGTTCTGACTCCTAGTATCAGAGAAATAAAGGAGTCTCATTGTTTTTCTCTTTTTATTTGTTCTTTCACAGAGAAACAGTGGCTGAATTATTCTTTAGTTTTTTTCTCCTTTGGGACGCTAAGTTCCAAAATCATCGCTTCCGGAATCTAAGAAGAATATACTTCATATTATAAGTGCTCTAAATGAAGAACAACAAGATAACAAGATTCTCAATTATTTACTGTATCCAATAGGCTGATGAGCCCAACTTTTTTTGACAAGGTTTCTCTGTGTAGCTTTGAATCCTTTCCTAGAACTCACTCTGTGGCCCAAGCTGGCCTGGAACTCTCTCTCTGTAGACCAGGCTGGCCTCAAACTCACAGAGATCCGCCTGCTTTTGCCTTCCAAGTGCTGGGATTAAAGGTGTGTACCACCACTACCTGGTGAGTCCAACTTTTTAAGAACAAAAGTAATACCGCCTGTAAAATCTGAGGATTCAATGTAATTATCAAAGTACTCATGACAATCCCTATTCTAATAATTTTTATAGTCATTAATTTAAAATTTATTTATATATACTACACATATAAAACTTTGACATAGCTATTAGTACCTCTGCTCAACAGGTGAATTATCCAAGATGCAAAGAAGTCAAATAACATGTCTAAGGTCACAGAGTCAATCTTTATACTGAGGGAGAGTTCCAAAGTCAGATGTTAGGCCCCCAGATCCCTGTAAGGGTTATGCTAGTAACAGTGGTGCTCTGCTGCCTCTTCAGAGACTTCTACTAAGAAACTGCAGACAATTATTTCTTTGTGTAGCTAGAGTTTTCCTGCCTGGCCCACAGTCAGGACAAATCTGTGTCACCCGCCAGTCCCACAGCGGCTCAGATCCAACCAAGTAAACAAAGAGACTTATATTGCTTACAAACTATATGGCCATGGCAGGCTTCTTGCTAACTGTTCTTATATCTTAAATTAATCCATTTCCATAAATCTATACCTTGCCACGTGGCTCGTGGCTTACCGGCATCTTCACATGCTGCTTGTCATGGCGGTGGCTGGCAGTAACTCCCTCACTCAGCCTTCTACTTCCTAGAATTCTCCTCTCCTTGTCCCGCCTATTTCCTGCCTGGCCACTGGCCAATCAGTGCTTTATTTACTAACCAATCAGAGCAACATATTTGACATACAGAACATCCCACAGCATCTTTGACTATTTCTTTAAAAATAACTTTTGGAGTTGATTTTATTCAATGTCAGAAAAAAATAATGCTGACATTTGATTAATACTCCAACATATAAAATTGGCATTTTATTTGATATATGATGTGCTTGCTAGCTAGTTATCTCTACATATGTGTGTAGCAATCTCTTAAAAGAGAAATATAGAACTAATGAGTACTCAGAATCTTGTGTGCTATAGGCTAATCAGCCTCTTCACTAGCCAAATGAGAAATAATTTTCTTTCTATGTATGTTGAAGTGATATAGTAGAGATTAAAATCATCTTAAAAATTTCTTCAAATTTTTTACTACTTTGATTTAGGAAAAATGCAAAACTGTTATCAACATGAATTTTTTTTCACTAAGAACATATAGGTAAAGGTGATCATCTAGTTCAATTAATGCAAAATTATATTCTTTTAATTAGCACTTAAGTAATGTAGTGAGTTAATTTGTATGAAACTACTTTGTAAATTGCAGAGTATTATAGAAATATTTTATTAGGTGGAATTATTCATTATATTTACCCAATATTGCTTGGCTTTTAAACATGTCTCTTACCGTTAACTTCCATATTGTTACACTAATAGAATGAAGTATTCACATAACAGTTTTGCATAAGGTAAGGTATATTTTGGGATAAGTACATTTTTTTCAGGTCATTGTAATTGCTACTGATGAGACTAAGTTGGTATGGAAAATATGTCCTTTTGTACCATTTTACATCTAATTAATCTCACTCAATACCTATTCCTTGATGTTGTCACTTTCTTCTGCAATTTTATTTTTCTTTGATTTTTCTACCTGTCTCTTTTCTAGTCAAAGAATGCATGCACCTAAAATCTATTGGTAGAGTACAAAAAGCAGCTGTAACTTGGATATTATTTCAAAAAATACTCAAAAATCATGATACTTTTATCATTTGGAATCAAATTTTAATTTTAACAATAGAATTTCCTTTCATACACTACATTATTATTACCCGCACAAGTTGCCAAACTCAGTTAACTTTGATTCATTTTTTTTCCTTTTTTTAATTCTGTTCTTTTGTCTTAACATTTTCACATACTGAGCACCTACTATGTGCTAACCAATGTTAGAGTCTAAGAAGATAAAGCAAGCAAAAAATCTTTGCAACGTTTTTGTTTTTAAATTTTACATATACTTGCAATTATTAACACATATTAATTCATGAATTAATGAGATTCACTATAATATTTTTATGCAACATGCTGTGCACTAATCATGTCTATCTATTCTTTTCCTTTCACTCACAAATACACCCTTGCAATTAAATTGTCATACTTCTTCTACTTTGAAATTGACATTAGTTTTAGATTGCTTTTTACATAAACAAGATAATTTAACATATTTCTTTTTCTTGGCTAGACTGGATTGCTTCACTTAACTTATCTTTCAAATCCATACATTTTGCTGCAAATGATAGGATTTCTGTTTTCTTTTACAAACTAATAATTTTATTTATTCTTTGAAAATATCATACATGTATACAATGTATCTTGATCATATCTGCTCCCCAACTATCCCCCAAACCCTCCACCATATCTGCCTTCCAACTTTGTGCCTTCATTTTAAGTGTTTGTTTTATAACTCACTGAATCCAATTAGTGATGTGCATAATGGCATGGGTATGGACTTATCCAGAGGCTTGGACAACCTATCAGTGTCCCCAAACCAAAAAGAAAAGTGACTTTCCATCCCAAAGCATCTATCAACTTTTAATAATTTCTTAACTAAAGGTGAGTCATGGTAGCCTCTCTCCTACCTGTCCTGAAAATTTTAACTGGCTTATCTTGTTCAGGTAATGACACTACTTTGAGAACCATGTCATTTCCCATAGTCAGCATTTCATAGGGTTCTTCCCATCTTCTATCTCTTACACTATTTTGCCTCTTCCTTAATGTTCTGTATGACCTTTGGTGTGTGAGGGACTGTTGATATAAACAACACATCAATAGCTGAACACTCACAGTCTCTTATACTCAGCACATTGAACAGTTATAAATCTCCACATTGACTACTACTCGTTATAAAAAGAACCTTTACTAACCAAGGTTGAGAGCAGCACAAATCCATATATGTGTGTGTGTGTGTGTGTGTGTATGTGTGTATGTGCATGTGTATATATGTATATATGTGTATATATACGTATATATATATATGCAATTTGACTATATTTGGCAAAGTAACAGCAGTAGATTGGCCCCTAAAACTTATGACCTCTCTAGACATGGTTGTTATTTTTAAAGCAAGTTTTACAATATCAGGCGTGAATTCTCTTCTGTGGAACAGGCCTCAACTCCATTACAAAAGAAGTTGGTTAGCCCTGAAACATTCGTGGCACTATTGAACCAGTGGGCACATCTTTCCTGACAGATTGTTATTGCATCATGCAGTGCTCGGTGTATTGGGTAAGATAATATTTTCTTTTTTCATTCTTTATTATACATTTTAAATTAAAATACAATTACATCACTTCCCCCTTTCCCTTCCCTTCATCTAGCCCCTTCCAAGTCTCCTTCCTTTAACTACTTCCGTGTTCCCTGCCTCAGTATCAAATTGATAGCCTCTTCTTACTCAATGATTATTGTTATATGTATATGTATATGTATAGATGTGTGTACATATACATAAATATATAAGTACAGCCTACTGAGTCTGTTTTTGTTGTTTTTGTGTCTATATGGTTTCACTAATTACAACTTTAATTGGACAACCAATTAGGAGCTCATCTTTGGGAGAGGTTATTTCTCAGTGGTAGTTCGAAGGAGAACAGCTCCTATAAGCTCATGTATTTGAATGATTGGTCCACAGTTGGTAGAATGTTTAGGAAGGATTAGGAGGTGTGGCCTTGTTGAAAGAGGTGTGGCTTTGTTGAAGGAGGTGTGTCACTGAGGATGAGCTTTGAAGTCCATACTAGGTAGTTCTCTTCCACCGGCCTGTGGATAAGGATGTAAGTGTTCAGCTACTGCTTCAGTGCTACCCTTCCTGCACGTTGCCATGTTTCCATGCCATGTCATGGACTCACCTTCTAAAATTTTAAGCAAGCCCCCAATTAAATGTTCTCCTTTATAAGTTGCCTTGGTAATGGTTTCTTTTCATAACAGCAAAAAGTAACTAAGACAGAAGTTGATACCAGGGAGTGACTAGGAAAGTGGTCGGTTGAATGATGTAAGCAGAGCTTAATGGGTCATCCTAGATGGAGCATGGAATACAGTGTTGCTGAGGGCAATGTGTGCTATGGAGGCCCAGCTCAAGAGGTTTTCAGAGGAGAGAAAAAATGAGCAACTGGCCTAGAGACCACTCTTGTGGTATTTAGACAAAAAAGTGGCTTTTTTCTGCTCTTGTCCTGAAGGTCTATTGGAGGCTAATTGAAGAGTTTTGGACTAATTAGAGAAATTTGAAGATAACCCTAGTATTGACTGTGTCACATGGTTATTAGTAATCATTCTTATGCAACTCTACAATGAAAAAGAGCAAGTAGGACAAAGAGAAATATAAAATACACAATTTGAGGAGAAAAAGAGAACCAGAAAATGTAATATTGGGAGCCAACTCCTGTGATCTAGTAGATGAGACATTTAAAGAAAGGTCTGATGCTAAATAGAATAAAGGAAATGGTATCCACAGGGCAAGACCTCACCCAGGTCACACTATAGTCTGTGAGAAGAAAGGGCCAAAGAGATGTCTTCTCCCTAATAAAGCATCACAAGTCAAAGTTTACACAATTTTAATTCAACAAGGGAGGATCATTTCCAGCCCTAGCAGGCAGCAGAACTTGGCAACATTGCCCACATGGTTCTGGCTTTATCACAAAGTATACCATCATAAAAAGGTTGTGGAATTTTCCTCCATGGTTAAGAAAAGCCACTGAAGTCAGTCCTGTGGCAGGGGATTTCCTGCATGGAGGCCTGGAGAAGCGATTTCCTGAAGCTGTGAAGGTAAAGCCTGGATTCCACTGGATTACCCAAGGTATCTGCTGAGAAGAGCTGCAAACAGGGTGTTGAACAAGCCCAAGAGAGAAGTATATTGCAGTCAGCAAAGGTGGAAGGAATGAGAGTATGAAGAGCCCATTTGACATCAGACATAGAGATGCTTGACTTGCTGGGTTTTGGTCTTGCTTTGATCCAGTATTTTTGGTAGAGTATTTCCTCATTATTCTGCCCTTTCTCCCCTTTGAAATGGTACTATGTGTTCTGTGCTGTTGTATATTGGATATATGCAATCTGATTTTGGTTTTGACTTTTACAAGGGGTTGCAATTAAAATATTGCCTTGAGTCTCAGAAGAGATTTTGTACTTTCAATTTTGAGCAGTGCTGAGACTGTGAAGCATTCTGGGGAGTTTTGAAGTTGGATTAAATGAAATTTTTGTTATCATATGACTACAAGCTTATGGGGGCCAGGAACTGGAATGTGGTGATTTGAATAATAATGGTCTCCAGAGACTCATATATTGACAGTTTGGTCTTAAGTTCATGGGCTGTTTAGGAAGGATTAGTAGATGTGACCTTGTTGGAGGAGGTATGTCACTGAGGGTAGGCTTTGAAGTTTCAAAAGCCTAGTCAAGCCAAGCCTCACTTTCTCTCAGTCTCCTGCTTGTGAATCAGCTGTAAGCTCTCAGCTTCTGTTCTAGCACCTTGTTTACCTGCCTGCTGCTGCTTTCCAGCAAGGATGATCACTGACTCACCCTCTGAAACTGTAAGCATGCCTCCAATCAAACGCTTTCATTTAGAAGTTGCCTTGGTTATGGTGTTTCTTCATAGGAATAAAAAAGTAACTAAGACAATCTCCCTCACTCAGCAATCATAAATTGTCTATACTTCGTTGTTGAAGGGTGTGATCCCATGGGATTTCCTTGCTTCGGGTTAGCATGTCTATTGAATTGTTAAGATCATTTTATACAGCCATTTCTACAAAACTTTCTAGCATGCTGGCTCTTAACAATCATTGCATCCCCTCTTTTGCCATGCTCCCTGAACCGTAGAAACAGAACCTGTGATATAGATTTTACATAGGGACTCAGCTCCCTATGATCTGTTGTTCTCTGCATTGTATCCAGTTGTGGTTTTCTGTGATGGTCTTCATTACTATAAAGAAAAACTTCACCAGGCCGTGATGCTGCACGCCTTTAATCCCAGCACTTGGGAGGCAGAGGCAGGTGGATCTCTGCAAGTTCGAGGCCAGCCTGGGCTACAGAGTGAGGTCCAAAGCTACACAGAGAAACCCTGTCTCGAAAAACCAAAAAAAAAAGAAAAGAAAAAAGAAAAGAAAAACTTCTTTGATATGGAGTGACAGCTACATTTACCTGTGTGTATAAAGGTATGATGTAGAATGCAGTAAGGAATTAGGTTGGTCTAGCAAAGTGGAGGAAGTAGATTGTTTCCTAAGGTCAATGACAAAATAGAGAGGAAGTTTGTCATGGCTGTTATTGGAGATTTTGTTAAACAGTCCATGGCTCTTGCAGGAACAGTATCAGACAATATGATTTCCTATGTCATTTCAATGTCTTCAGTGTTATTCATCCCTCATTCCACTCCTTTCTTCTGTATTGTCTTTTACCTTGTCTACTTAAAGTCATCTCCTTTTTCTCATTTCTTCCTTCACAGTACCTGTGTCCTACAGTTGTCCAGTATAGAGATACTCCCTCCTTCTTAGTCCCTTTTTGCTTTCTGGTTTGTATTGTCTGTGTAAAAGCTTGTAAATCTTATTTAATCCCACTTACCAACTTTGCATTTGTTTCCTATACTTTTAAGATTCTATCTGAAAGAATAATTGCCCAAACCAATATCTTGAAGTTTATTCCTAAGCTTTTTTGCAGTAGTTTTACAATTTCAATACTTGCATTAAGGTTTTTGATGTGAAAGATGAGCTTGTATTTAAATGTTTTGCATTATGACGTCAATTTTTGTTGTATAGATTGTTTAAGTGGATGTATATATTTTGGAGCCATTGTCAAGAGTTGTATGCTTATACATTTATACATTTACTTCTTAATTTTCTCTCTTCTTCTCTTTTTTTTATGAGCATACTGTGGTGGTTCGAATAAGAATGGCCTCCATAGGCTTATATGGGAGTGGCACTACATGAGAAAGGTTAGGAGGTATGACATTTTTGGAGTACATGTAGCCTTGTTGGAGGGAGTTTATCACTGGGGGTGGGTTTTGAAATTTCAAAAGGCAATGCCAAGACCAGTCTCTCTTCCTGCTGCCTACAGATCTGGATGTAGAACTCTCAGCTACTTCTCCACTACCATGTCTGCCTGTGAATTGTTGTGCTCACTGCCATGATGACAATGGACTAAACCTTTGAAACTGTAAGAAAGCCCCAATTAAATGTTTTCTTTTATAAGAGTTGTCATGGTCATAGTATCTCTTCACAGAAATAGAATAGTGAACAAGACACACACCCTGTTGGTTTTGTTACAGTGTATCTGTAGTATTTTTTGAAATACTATTTTTATTCCTCTGGATTTGCTAAGTATCCTTGAAGTAACATCAATTATTTATGTAGTTCTACAATTTCATAAGAATTTTAAGATCATTAGTACTTTGATAGGCATTGCATTGAATTTGTAGATCACTTTAGCTATTATAGACAGTGTAGTAATGCTAAGTTTTCCAATTTAAGAACATAGAAATTCTGTCCATCTTTCTAGTATATCTTTTAATTTCTTGTCAGTGTCCAGCAATTTCTACTTTGGAGAGTTCTTTCATTAATCTATTTAAGTTTAATACTAATTCTTTCAATTTTTTTAGTTGTTAAGAATGGGATAGAGATTGTGTAGAGAGTGGGAAATTGCTGTGGGATAATGCTTTTGTACACTGGTTTAATAAAGCGCTGAATGGCCAGTAGCCAGGCAGGAAGTCTAGGCGGGGCAAGAGATGAGGAGAATTCTGGGAAGAGGAAGGGCTGAGTCAGGAGTTGCCAGCCAGACATAGAGGAAGCGAGATGACAAGGCAGAACTGAGAAAAGGTAACAAGCCACGTGGCTAAACATAAATAAGAATTATGGGTTAATTTAAGTGTAAGAACTAGTCAGTAATAAGCCTGAGCTAACAGCTGAGCAGTTATAATTAATATAAGCTTCTGAGTGATTATTTTATAAGTGGGCCACAGAACTGTGGGGGCTTGGGGGACCAGAAAAATCTTCCAGCTACAGGAAATCTTAGAACCCTCAGTCCTAAATGGGACATTTTCATCAAATCCATCTTCTCAGAATCCAGGGAGTTCTGCAGATAAAGAAACAGAAACAGTGTAAGAGCCAGAGGGGATGGAGGATAACAAGAAAACAAGGCACAGGGCCTGCAAAGGTCTAAGCCAGAATGGGTCCCCACACTGAAAGGAGAAGTGGATAAGATGCCCACAATTCTATTCCAGAAGTAGCTCCAATTTATAACCACTTGCACACGAAAATTTAGATTTCTCCAAGGGATTCCCACTAGAAAATCAAACCACTCATCAAGGTAGGTCTCATGCCCAGGAGTAGATGGCCAACAAAAATGAAATTAACAGCATCTTTGGAAGTTCTTTGTCTCATAACATTTTGTCACAACATTATTTTATTTAACTGTACAGGTCCAGTTTGTGTGTGTGTGTGTGTGTGTGTGTGTGTGTGTGTGTGTGTGTGTGCGTTTCTGGTTTTGTGGTTTTATGAAATTCCTATGTGTACAAACATATGTCTCTGTATATAATTCTGGTTGTCTGGAACAACTCACTATGTAGACCAGGCTCGCTTTGAACTCACATATATCAGCATGCTACTGCCTCCCTAATGCTGAGATTTAAGGTTTGAGTCACTATATTGTTTTCAAAGGAGAGACAGAAATTATGTGGATCTCAATGGGAGGAGAGTTAGGAAAGAACTGGGAGGAGTTAATGGAAGGGAAGCTATAATCAGAATATATTGTGTAAAAAATCTATCTCCAATAAAAGAAAAAAAGAATGGGATGGATTTTATGCTATTTTTCAACTGCTATTTTTATTATTATTATATATTGCTATTGTATTGAATTTATCAGTATTTTAATAGCGTCTTTAGGTTTTTATATGTGGAGAAACTTCATCTTAAAATGCATCAAAGAAACACCAATAGTAAAAGAAATAAATAGTTTTCTCCAGGGAACAGCACACCAATTGGTTATCCAATACCAACTGGTCATCCCTGAATAAGTACATACAAGTAATGTTATCTGTATTGAGCAGGTTATAGATAGGAATATATATTTGTGTGTATACATATATATTCATGCAATAATAATTGATGAAAAAAGAGGTGATGAATTTTAAAGAGAACAAGGAGGCTTATATGGGAGGGTTTGGAGGAAGAAAGGGAAAGAGGAAAGGTTGTAATTATAATCTCAACAATAAAAGAAAAAAGAGCTATTTTGATTTCCCTTTTTCCTATTAAAATATTCCTATTCCTATTTGTCACTGGCCCAAGTACTCTGACTAAACTTTTACTGTCACGCTAAGAGTGGTAAAAGCAAACATGGTTGCCTTTTGCTTCATTGAAGAGGAAGCAGCTTTTATTCCTTTTAGTAAGATGTTGGTTATGGCTTTGTTACATATGCTTTTTAAAAACCATACTGAGTTTCATTTCTTGGTTTTTGGTATTTCATTACTTTTGTCATGAATGTTTGTAGAATTTTATCAAATGTGTTTTTTGTCTATCAAAATGATTATATATTTATTATTCATTGTATTATTTTATGTATTATGTTTATGATTGTATATTGTAAAAATTTTGAGTCTGTACAAACTCCTTCATGTTTAGTGTATTCTTTCATTTTTCTTGCTAGCATTTTGTTGGGGTTTTGTACAACTATGTTCGAAGAAATATTATTCTACATCTCCATTTGTTCATTTCTTTTTTTTTTTTTTTTTTTTTTACTTTTATGGGATTTAGTCACAAAATAATGCTGGCCTTACAGATTAGGTTTTAAGAGCTATCACCTCTTTATTATATTGAACAGTTTGATAATCATTGCTGTTAATTCTATAATGTATTTATTAAAATGCATCAATAAAACAATCTGGCCCTGAGCTTTCCTTTGATGGGAAATGTTTATTACTTTTAATAAATATCATTGCTTATTATTGGTATATTTGATGATTTTTGTATCATTATTGCTTAGAGTATGACCCATGTATTCAGAAATTTGTTCATTTTCTTTTATATTTTCTGATGTGTTATATAGCTTTACACAATGATTCTAAATTTTGTTCAGTTTTCTGTGAATTTTTTGATGTACTTAGAAGATTGTCAACCACGTATATATTTTTTCAAAGGACCAACTATTTAATCCATTGATACTTTCTAATGATCTTTAGACTCTACTCATTTCTGCTCAGATGTTTATTATTTCTTTCCTTCTACTAATTTTGCATTTGGTTAATTTTCTTTGGGAGTAATGTTATTGTGTATCCCATGCCAGCATCAAAACTGTGTTATTTTCTTCACTTGCCAAGTTCTGAAATGTGATGCACAAAACATCACATCTACTTCTTGGTTCATAGGAATTTCTAAGATAATGCTACATGCATTATGATTCTCAGCATTTTAGTCTATATGATATAATTAAGTTTACATTGGGGACAATGGAATAGCAATCATGGCTGATATTTTGCCCTGTATTTTTCACTGTTTTGGTATGACATTGTCATTAAAGTGCTGACGCCTTGTACATTGCTAGTGGGCATGTAAAATGGTACAGCTGGGAAAAATAGTTTGACAGTAATCAAGTTAAACCTGTAATTACCATATGACCCAGTAATTCCATTCCTGCTTATATATCTAAATGTATTTAAAAAATATTATTATTACCAGGCTTGCTGGAACGTGGTTATAATCGCAGAACTCTGGAGGTGGAGCAGAATGTCCAAAAATTTCTGTCAAGCCTTAGATATACAGTGAGACATATAAAAATTAACCAAAGAAGAAATACCCCTTAACAGCAAAGTAATTATATTTTGAATATAAAAATTCAGTTTTTTCATAACATATAAAGCATAGATAAAATTAAAATGAATTTTAATCCTTAGGTGGATAAGTAAAATATGGTACACCCATACACTAGGGAATTTTTAGCTGTGAAAAGGAATAGAATACTGCTACATGGCATACTGTAGATAAAATGTTAAAATATCGTGATAAGTGAAAGAAGTCATGTGTAAAATGGCTGCATATTTTCTATCCTATCCATAAATGATAAATCCACACAAACATAAAACAGATAAATTGCTTCCAGTGTCTACTAGAAGTGAGAATGGAAAATGACTGTTTAGTTGGTGTTGTTACCTTTGGGAGTAATATCTAAAAGTAGATACTGATGGTGGCTATATAGCATTGTACACACACTTAATTTAACTGAATTGTAAGTTCAAAATTCTTAAAATGGTGACTTTTACATTGTATGCATTTTAACTGTGATACTGTTTTTAAATTTAATATGTCTACTGATTTATATATGTGCTAGATGAATACCTGTCATAAACAACCTAACTGGGTCCTGTTTTCAGAAGTTCTAGTCTGCAGTCATTTTTTCCACTGATTCTGGACCATTGGTGAAAGAAAACATCACGACCAACAGAAGACACAGAGAATAATGGAGGGAAAACCACATATGTCTTTCAAAGGTGAGGCCAATAACCTGTAGCCTTTAGAAAGCCTCCTAAATTTTCAACCACCTCTCTAAATAACATAACCAGCTAGGGATCAAGTACGTACCACAGGATGCTGTGGGACTATTCTGTGTTCAAAATACTATGTTCTGCTTCTGGTCTTGGAAGGCTTATGTCAACATACTAATACAAAATCATCTACTGTATTTCCAAAAGTACTCAAAGTTAAAAGCTAAATGTCTTTTTATTCTCCAAGAATGCCTTAGTTGTAAGTACCTGTGAAATCACTAAGAAAATTATGTACATCTTAAATAAAATGGCACAAAATAAATATCCTCATACCAAAATGAACAAATATGAGAACAGCAAAAATATAATTGGACCTACAGAAAGCCAAAACCCAGGCTTGCAAATGCTGTATCCTAGTGTTTCATGTCTGGTATGAGAAACATATGTTGTGATGATGCACAAGCCAACAGGGTGTCTCCTTATGCCTATACCTTTCTACAGCTTCATGGATTCTCCTTGTTCTGGCTTTTCCTGTTGCTTTTGGTTTTTCTCAGCAGAAAAATCCATGTTCCTTTACTATTTTCATATTATGGTAATAATACTCTAATAAAGTAGATGGTTAGTGGTCCTTTCTCTTTTACTTTATTCAAGTAATTAATTTTGTATTTTACTTGTTACTTCTCCCTGGACTATTTGATACAGTTATCCAATTAAACAATGAAGATCTGAAAAGATTATTTGGGCTACTTTAACAATTACTTCAATTTATTTAGTTATTAAAGCAGAAGCCAAATTATCCATTATAGCTTTAGTAAATTTTTATAATCTGATTTTAAAAAGATTCATATTATTGTTCATTTATGTGTATGTGTTTGTGTCTGTGTACATGTATGAGCACAAGTATTACGGTGCCCACAGGGGCCAGAAGAGGGAGCTGTGGTCACAGGCAGTTGTGAGCTCCCTATTTGGGTGAAACTCCAGTCCTCTCAAAGAGCAGCAAGTCATAACCTCTAAGCCATCTCTCCAACTGCAGGGAGCCTTATTTTAATGAAATTTGACTAATGAATTTTGACCTTGATATTTGTATCTTTCTTTGTGTTTGGGGAGTTATTTATTTCCTAGAATAAGATTCTCCTTACTCCGGCATTTTTAATTCTGTATCAAAGCTCAATAACTTGCATGTTTGCTCTTTTAAAACTTTGCCCATTCATTATTGCTCTTTCTTCACCCAACTTTGGAGATGTGTTTATCCTCACTAATTTGTTCTCCTATTCTTGTGTTCAAAGGCGTTGTTTCTTTCCACCAAGTATACTATTTGGCTAAAAGATTTTTGTTTGTTTTTAATTTCTTCTATTTATCAAATTTCTTTGGGGAAATATAAAAAAACCCTCTCTTTTCTTCTAGTTTATTGAATTTCCTTAAATAGCCATTTTAAATTCTGTCAGTGGATTTTCTTGCATGGAACACTCACCAACATCTGGCACTTCATTAGGTGTGGACATTTCTTTTAAGCATTTTTGAATTGTTGCAGTGACTGAGAAATGGAAGTTTTAGTTATTTATTCTAATCATCTGATTATTTGTTAGTTTCTGCATGTTTTACAAAAAATTCTAAGGTGGTTGTGTATGTCTCTGAGCCCATAGTTGCTTCCATTATGTCAACACTTAAATAATCAAAATTGACTTATTGTTGAAATATGCTCCTGACCCAAGCTAGCTCTCAACATCGATAGGTTGTGCTAATGGAACTAGAACTCTTAGACTAAGCCTGCTTGTATCTTGCTTCCCCTTGAACTCCACCAGAGATTTCAGCCAAAGACAGAAACAGATATATAAGAAACTAGAACTTCCATAATACTAATTTATACCTGTACAACGCAAGATTCTATGTGTTAGTAAATTGGTTGCAAAAGGTGAGTTTTGCAACTCTGTGGGTTTGGTGTCCTGGGTTTCGGCACCAAAATGTTAGTAAATTGATGGCTGAAACTGCAAGGAGACAGTTCAGCCCTGGAGGTTGAGGTATCCTGGATACCTCGATCTGCTCAGAACAACAGCTCTACCCTGAAGGTGTCCCGCACACCTGGAGCTGTTTAGCACAGCTGTGATGGCTGAAATTGCAAGGAGACAGTTCAGCCCTGGAGAGCGAGGTATCCTGGACACCTCGAGTTACTCAGAACAAGAGCTCTGCCCTGAAGGTGTCCCAGACACTTAGAGCTGTTTAGCACAGCTCTGACAGCTTTGACTGCAAAGAAGCATCCCAACCCTGGAAGGGAAATTTTTCTGACTTCTCGGGAGAGTCAGACCTGGAACTGCTTCAGCAGGGAAGGGTATCCTGACTCTTCAGGAAAGTCAAGGTATACCTGGTGTGATAGGGGATAGTCTTCCTGCAGGATATAGCAATCCTGCTCCTCTCCTGGAGAGTCTCTACAGCTGTGCTTTGCTCAGCCCCATATGGTGGTATTGTGTTCCCCAAAATATTGTGTGACCCTAATAAACTTATCTGGGGTCAGACAACAGAACAGCCACTAGATATAGAAGCCAGAAAATGGTGGCACACATGCCTTTAATCATATCACTTGGGAGGAAGAGATCCATCCGGATATCTGTGTATTTAAAGCCACACTGGAAACAGCCAGGCATGGTGACTCACACCTTTAATCCCAGGAAGTGATGGCAGAAAGCAGAAAGGTATTTATGTCGTGAGGACCAGGAAATAGAGCTGGTTAAGCTTCAGGCCTTTGAGCAGCACAGTTCAGCTGAGATTCACTCTGGATGAGGACTCAGATGCTTCCAGTCTGAGATTACAGGATCTGGTGAGGAACTGGCGAGGTGAGGAAGCTGTGACATGTTCTGCTTCTCTGATCTTCCAGCATTTACCCCGATAACTGGCCTCAGGTTTGATTTTATTAGTAAGTACCTTTAAGATTCATGTTACTGCCCCCACTTAAGGGGGCTTCCTATCAGAGCAGTGCTTCTCTGACCTAAGATGTTGCTTCTTTTGCTTCACTCTGTGAAAGGGGAAACCGTTGCAGAAATGTAGCAATCTCCTCAGGCTCCGGAGAAAAGTGTTACTTACAGTTCTCTCTGATCACTGAGGGATGTCTCAGCAAAGATCTTCTGTTCAGCTCCTCCTTGCCCTGCTCTTTCAGTTCTCTCTCTCTTGTTTTGTCCACTGGGGGACATCTCAGCAAAGATCTTCTGTTCCGCTCCTCCTTGCCCTGCTCTTTCAGTTCTCTCTCTTGTTTTGTCCACTGGGGGACGACTCAGCAAGGATCTTCTCTATGCCAGTGAATGAAGATCTTCACACCCCAAAAACTTTTTTGAGGAAGAGGTTTATTTGGGAAAGAGGAGTCCAGGAGAGTAGCTGCCTCTACCAGGGTGGAGAGAACAGCTTTTCCTTTTTCTAACTGACTAGGCAGGGAGGTTTTTCACAGGAAGTCTAGGGGGTGGAGTCAACCCCAGGCCCAGGGTTTTACTATCCTGCTCTGTGATTGGTTGGTTTCACAAGTCAGTTGGACAGGGGCAGAGATGGCTCTGATCTGAGCTAAACTGTGTTTCTCTCACTGGCCTTATCAGAGCCATCCTTCCCAAATTCTGGGGTCCAGGGTCAGAGTGGGTTTCTTTAGCCAGCCCCTTTTCCCTACACTATGTAAAAGTCCTTTGATGGCTACCTGGTCTTAGTAACAGGGGGTGTCATCTTGCACTGTCTTATGCTGCATGCCTTTCCCCCCATCTCAATGAAAGAAGTAGTATCTTGTGCATCTTCTAAACTAACTAAGTTGTTTTAGCCCTGAGTGACAGAAGAAAGTACCTGACTTGTATGAGGAATATACTAAGATCCATGCAATAGCTGGTAGTGGTACCGCTTAACACATGCGTGTATCCCACTGGGATCCAAATGTTTGCCTTATTCTAGGAACTTTCTATATCCCTTTCTGCATGCATTGGCCTTCTACAATTAGAGAACCGAGTATGGAGACAGTCTTTTTGACCATCATAGTTGGTAACAAGCTGGGTCTGAGTCTCAGAGATTCAGGGACATTCACTATCTCTCAAGAAAGGAAGATGTGTTCCTAGGACCTACCTGAGGAAATGATGCAGGCTGAAACTTGACTCTGACTTGTTAGTACATGGGTATCCTCTTGATGCAAGAGCAGTTTAATTGTTCCATCTTTGGCCTCTGGCCTGCATATGGACCTTTTCTTTGAACCAGATTCTGAATCTCTGTGTAGGTGGCTTGGCCCAAGATTTCAATACATAATATTGTTGTCTTGATGCATGTGACCAATCAGCTAGATAATTGTTCCCTTCTATTATACTCAAAGATGGAGGAAGGGTGATATTTGTAGTCACTGATCTGGCCCACAGCATTTCAGCAGGTTAGCTAGTGAGGCTTTCTCTAGGACTTTCACTGTGTTTAATTTTAAACCAAATTAAAAGTATAAGACCTACAGTCAATTCTTTCTCCTCTTTTCACACTGTGAGCAACTTTTTTATTCTTGCTTTATTCTTTGTTTCTTATATGAAAAGTAGGAACTATGATCTATCACCTAACTTCCCTGAGTCCTGTAAAGGAGTTTTGGTGAATAAATATTCAGCCCATTTTCTAAATAAATATTATTCATCATTTTTATTGATACTTTTGAAAACAGACTTTCTGTGCCATTTAATTTCTATTATTGCTGTGATTTTTCTCTCAATTTTATTAATTTTTGTTCTTTTTAATTTTGGTTTCTTTAGTTATTTTTCTAGTTTTCTAATTTAGACTAGTGACTTCAGTCTTTAGTATACTGTAAGGCATATTGTGAATATAAGAGTATTTATTGCTTAATGGCCACTGAAACAACATGAGAGGGATAACACTGTGACTCACATAGCCTGGGATTTCCAGTTTCATGTATAAGTTTGCCTGGTAAATAGTAATAGGAAAATAAACGAAATTTATCCAGACTGACTGTCACCTCTGACAAATTCAAATTTTATAAACTTTAACATAAATATTACTATTACAAAATGTCCCTTTATCAAAGAAATACCTGGTAAATGACTTGAATGACATACAAGAAAAAATATAGA
>CABHPH010153904.1:0-15000 GCA_902168325.1 Peromyscus nudipes
TGATGGCCTTGAATACTAGCCAGATGAAGGATAGAGTTGCTGAGGACTCAGTAATTCCAGGCAAGTCAATGAGTAAAGGTCACACTGGCTGAGGGCTCGCAACATAGCAGCAACAAAAAGATTAGCATAGTTTAGAACCACAAAACTAAGAATTCAGCAGAGTCAAGACTACACAGGACTCTGTAGACCATGAGAACTATTTTAGTCTTCTCATGAAGATCTGTGAATCATTTCTCCCAGATTTGTGAACTCAGTGATCTAAGAAGATGGCTCTGAGCACCAAGTAGAGAATGAGTGGAAGCTAGTCGGTGGCATGGCTTTGGCAGACCTTAGGAGAAAGATGTTGTTGACTTGGCTTCACTGTAGTCTAGGGAGAGAGAGCAGTGTTAGGAGATTTAAGAGACAAGGAAAATCGCCTTGCCCAAACAATTGATTGGAAAGGATACATGGAAGAGGATTGTATCAGTCATGATGTCAGGCTTTTGTCATACAGAACTAGGGAGAAGGTGAAACATAAAATTCTATTTTGATTGAAACTCTGTTTTAAATTTTTTTTTGCTCCAAAAGCTTTTAACTAATCAAACCAGACTGAAGAATTTGCAAACTGTAGTGACATGTATGCCATCTGACAGGGAATATGTGTTTTTTCTTTCTATCCTTGTGTCAAGGACAAGAAAATATATGATTTTATTTTCAAATTTACTAAGACCCATATTTACATGTTTGGATATAAGGATGCTATTACCTGTGCTCTTGCTTGAAATCAAGCTGTGAGTTCTAAGGACTAAAAAGAAGAGAGCAGTAAGAAACAAAAAAAGGGGAGAAAGAGCTGTCCGAATTTGGGAAAGATTGAGAATGAATGGAGGAAATAATAAAGTAGGGGCAAATAGGACATACTTACATAGAGGAGAGCTGTAAATCAGCAGGGTAACTCTGGATGTCTCAAACTAACAGTACCTTGAGGCATCGAATACCAGAACAAATAGTGGGGCTCCAAGTTAAGGAACTTGTTAAAACTATGCATGTATAATGTGTAGAAAAATATAAGAAAGGCTAAATATTAGGGCATGAGGAAGGATTCAATGCTGGTAATGGACCTGACATGAATTATGAAGAAATATATAAATTTAAGTGTTTTTCTATTTCTAATTATGTCATGGATTTTTCATTTTGAGTGATGGATAAGTGCATAAAAATATGTTTGATAGTGAAAATGAAAAATCCAAAGGGAGGATCCACATAGACTTCAGGTCTGGTTAATTCCAGGCCTACTATTTTTCATTTGCAAGTCTTTTAATGATAAAGTTTATAAAACAAAGTAAAAATAAATTACAAGTGCCTGTATTATTTGGAAGACCTCTAGTGCCTCCCTGGCTAACAACACATAAGGAGGTACCCTATCCCTGGCACTTTTTTTTTTGTTTAACAAGCCACAGCTTCTAGATGTGCACAGTACCTCCCTTTCTACCTATGCACAGTATCTCCCTTCAGATTTTTTTTATATTATACCCTTTTAGTTTGGTAACGGATGGAAGGCTTCCATATGGCTTTTTCAAACTCCCTTTATTTTGGTTAATGTTCTCCCTATGCCCATTACTCCTCTCTCTACTTAAATATTTCCACTCCTAGTCTTCCCTCTCTGCAATTTCTTTTATCTGTACTCTAAACCAGAAAATAAGACCCTATTGTTGAAGATACCTATGGTGGTTTGAAAGAAAAAGTCCCCAATAGGCTCATAGGAAGTGGCACAATTAGGGAGTGTGGTCTTACTGGAGTAGGTATAGTTTTGTTGGATGAAGTATGTCACTGGTGGTGGGCTTTAAAGCTCAGATGCTCAAGCCTGGCCTACCTTTCACAGCCTCTTCATGCAGCCTGTGGGACAAGATGTAGAAATTTCAACTCCATCTCCAGCACCATGTCTGCCTGCATGGCATCATGCTTCCCACCCTGACAATAATGGACTAAAGTTCTGAACTCTAAGCCAGCCCCAATTAAATATGTTCCTTTATAAGAGGTGCTGTGGTCATGGTGACTCTTCACAGCAATAAACTAGGACAAAACTAAGACAATACCATCCACACACTGATTGTGTGATATAGAGAAATCAATCTGTAACTGAGCTGGAAGCTTCTTCCCTGGTCTAATGTTCATGGTTCCAGAAGGCACTAGGCAGGCTTCTGGTGGAGAAAAGAGAATCAGTTGTCATACTCAGCTGTTAATCCTATGAATTAAAGGACCATCCCACCAGATAAAATAGCATACTTGTTCAATGATGGCAATACTGTTATTGGGTAACCAACTACTGAATGGATTTGAGTCCCATTACACAGAATGTAATCTATACCTGGTATTATGAAGCTATTTATGCCCCAGAGTGACGAGAAAGTGCTAGAGAGGCCCACAGAAATCCACAAAGATACCCCCACAATAGACTGCTGGCAATGGTCGAGAGACAGCCTGAACTGACCCACTCTGGTGATGGGATGGTCAAACACCCTAATTGTCGTGCTAGAAACCCCATCCAATGACTGAGGGATCTGGAAGCAGAGATCCACGGCTAGGCCCCGGATGGAGCTCCAGGAGTCCAATTAGTGAGAAAGAGGAGGGTCTAAATGAGCGAGAATTGTTGAGACCAGGGTTGGATAAAGCACAGAGACAAATAGCCAAATGAATGGAAACACATGAACTATGAACCAATGGCTGAGGGACCCCCAACTGGATCAGGCCCTCTGAATGGGTGAGATAGTTGATTGGCTTGATCTGTTTGGGAGACATCCAGGCAGTGGGACCGGGTCCTGTGCTCATTGCATGAGTTGGCTGTTTGAAACCTGGGGCTTATGCAGGGTCACTTGGCTCGGCCTGGGAGGAGGGGACTGGCCCTGCCTGGACTGAGTCTACCAGGTTGATCTCACTCCTCGGGGAGGCTTTGCCCTGGAGGAGGTGGGAATGGGGGGTGGGCTGGGGAGAAGGGGAGAGGGGTGGGAAGGGGGAGAACGAGGGAATCCGTGGCTGATATGTGGAACTGAATGGTATTGTAAAATAAAAAAAAAAAAATAAACAGTGTGAGGGGAGATCATAAGGTACTAATTGGGAACTGAGTCTGATTATCCAAATTAGCATGGTGTCAAGCTGTATTTTAAATATTCATGTTCATACCTGTATAAGAATACTACTCTCACCCTTAATTAGAAATGGATCTATTTCTTGTGAATGGTAGTAAATACAGACACTGGTAGCAGCACAGGATGCTGAATATGAGTGATGGGTGAGTATTCATTTTCTTTACGACTCAGAGAATATTGTGGAAGAGGTAGTGAAAGAACATAAGATCCAGGAGTTGAGAGAAGGGCTGAAAAATGCCAACTTGTGGGAAAGAGAGCCATTACAGTCATAAGTTCATATCAGCTGCAGAATTCTGAACTGAGTCTGCACAAGAATGAGCAGGAACCCATTAATAGTCACGCATGGGTACAGGAGGAGCTCAAGAGGCCTTAACCCTCAATGCTGAAGCATTTGATACTGATAAATTCAGGGATGGTGGGGAGTTGTTGCCTTTATTTATATATCCATTGGTGGTGATTCCATCAAGTTGTAATGGATAGCCCCAATACAGTACTCACACAGATGATCCGTGTTATACTAAACAACAACACACACACTCACACATCAAAAGTCATGAATCTAGCAACAGGATTGGTATCGAGGATGGGAGGCATGGTTGGGAGGGATGTAGAGAGATCAGGGAGGGAGTATGGAGAGAGTAAAATGAATGAATTATACATGTATATGAAATTATCAAAGAACAAACTTAATTAACAAAAAAGAAAGTCCACCCCAACTCTCATTGAAGAATTAATATCAATTATGTTCAACTTTTCCCAGAAACTAGAAAATTAGAGACTACTTCCCAATTAATTAAAAAAATTACCCTGAAACCAAAACCATATGAGAAAAAATGTTTTAAAAAGAACAAAACTATATTACCCTATCAATGAGGAACAAGCATTTACATGATTCAACCCTCCATTTATGACAATAATTATTAAAAGATAACTGGTAAAGAGATTTCGCTACTTAATAAAGATCTCAAAGAAAATACAGACATCTTCCTGATGAGAGACCAAATGCTTTCATTCTACAATTGAGATCAGAATATCTTATACTTTTCCTCATCATGGGGCTGGAAATTCTAGCCTGAACTGTAAAACAAAAATTAAAGAAAAGATATTCCCATACCTGAAAGAAAAATGTAAAAAGCTGAAACTGTCCTTTTGGAAATGACATGGTTAGCAGAGAGGAAATCCCAAGAAATCTACAAAAGAGCTCCTACAATGAACAGAAAAGTCACCTTTGTCTAAATAGCTGCAAACACTAATACCAGTCCAGCAGCACCTTAAAGTTTACAACCTCATCTAAGTCTGTTGTGGGTGGCACTCAACATGGTTTATCCGAGCCTTCTTCAATATGAATAAGCTGCCAACATTCCAAATCTTCCCATTCTGGTTCCTTTTTGGGGAATAGTTCCTTCTTCAAAGTACAATTTTCCTTTTGTATTTTATTGTATGTGGACAGACTATTTCTTTAATACCTTACCTAGAAATCTGTGTTAAATTTCTAGGTTCACCAGTCATACTCTGAACCTTCTGCAGAATGTAATTTAAGCATATTCTTTGCCATTCTGTAGCAAGTGCTGCCTTTCTTCAACAACATGCTCTTTATTTCCATCTGAGCATCGCCAGAGATACCTCCTGTTTCTTTGTCTACCAACAGCCTATTTCAAGGAATCACAGGCTTTTTCTACATATTTACAAAAGTAGCCTCCACATGTTGGTGCTAAAGAACTTTACATATTTTTTTTACTTTTGTTACAGTAGCACCCACTTTCCAATACAAAAATTCAGATTAGTCCCTTAGTGCTCTCACAGAACACTACAGACTAGTTTACTTCAGTAGCTTAACCTGACTTTCTCACAGTTCTAGAGGCTGAATGTTAGGCATCAAGGCATCAGTAGAGTTGGGTTTTACACAAACTTCTCCTTCTCTCTTCCTGTACACTTTCTCTGTGGGAGCACATCCCAAATGACTTTCTTTAGGTCAAAGTTTCCTCTTTGAAGAATGATACTAATTTTCATGGACTTAAGTCCATCTGAATGTCTTCATTTTTACATATTTGTCTCCTTAATGTCCATATCTCTAAGTATACTCACATTTTGAGATCATGGGCTTCAAGGCTTGAGTGTGGAGACAAAATTCAGTACACCACAGGAAGATAACACTCACTGGCAGGTGTTATTGAAATGGCAGTACCACATATATATTTATTTCTTATTAAGAATTCATACTTTAAAATATTGAATAACTACAATGGACTAAATCCACAGCATGGGAAATAAAGGTAAATTTAAAAAATAAAACCTTGAATTTATGAAGAATATCAAATTTTCATCAAATTTTCATCTATGCAAAAGAAGAGGACAATCTCACGACCAATTATACTTGGTCCATCCATACAGCAAGGACTAGTATATACTTGCCGACTACCAATGCAGAGTTTGTATACGCTGTCCCAGTATACAGTGGTTTAAAGATGATATTGTTGACCTCTTAGCTACTCCAGTGCTTTAATATTTAACATATTTGATAACATTTCATATGTGTAATATGTGGAAACACATTAATGTTAATCAGACTCTTGTAGCAATCCACAGTGTTGGTATTAATCATGTGTCTCACTTGGTGTAGTAATTTACTGATCCTACTTGATTTTTGTATATCACTAAATGAGCCAGTTTACACGAAAGCATTTGTAAAACTAAGTATCACAAAAATACAAAATTAGTTGCTGGATTGTATAAACTAACAAGTTATTAAGTAGAAACTTTGCGATATGTATCCTATATGGCATAGGTAGATAAAGGCCATGGCCAAAATCTTGCCAGACTTTAGAATAAACAGTCTAAAGACCAGAGAAGAACTTGGAGAAAGGGAAATCTGAATACTATAGAATTATAGATGCCAATCACCTAACCTATAACAAGGCATACAATCAAGAGTTGCCTATAAGCTCAGGTATTCTTTTTGTTTTGTTTTTTTTTTTCCAGACAGGGTCTCACTATGTAGCTCTGACTGTTTTGGAACTCACTATGTGAATTTGAACTCCAGAGATCTGCCTACCTTTGCCTCCTGAGTGCTGGGATTAAAGACGTACCATTATTCATATTTCAAGCTCAAATCTTAAAGGGAGTGCTGACACAAAACAAATTAACAATAACAACATAACCAAGATCCAGGGGTGAAGCGTTTCAGACAAAGTGAACCACAAAGGTAAAGACATGAGAGGATGTGAAAGAGAATGCTTGAAATCCCTTAGAGCTTGGTTCTAAACCAGCTCCATGACTGATGGTCCTCCAAATTTGGAGAAATTAATAAATTCTTCTGAGTCTCAATTCCCATAGCTCTGAAATGTGACGTACTGTTCGTTTTTCTTACTAAGTTGTTGAGGGTATGTATAAGGTAAATGAAATTAATTAGTAGATGTATCTTGAGCAGCATAAGCAAAGGGGCCAGTGCACAGAAGTTCTCCATAGTGTGGTGGATTTGGGGCATGAGTACTGTAGAAGAACCCTTCCTATCAACTTCATTACTCCCAGACCCCTCACCACCACATCAACCTCAAGACTGGATAAAATATAATATAATCCAAGATAATTTGGAAATATTAGCCTATCATTCCATGTGTGGAATATTTACAAAATATTTCAAAGATGAAGTGCATTACAAATGTTACTTAATGCCCTCCAATTCACAGGAAGAACAGTGTTGTTGGTTTTGGTTTATAGGTGTGAAAATGTTTTAAAGTGCAGGGTCCTGGTGGGAATGGGATCTGGTAAATAAGACAGGCACTGTTCAGACAGTTGCCAGAGGAAGCAGGGAGGAGAAGGCATCTTCAAAGGTATGCTGGTCCTTGGGCACTCCGAACAGAGCTAGTGTTCTGCAGCACAGTCTAGCTTTCTATTGTAAATATTTCCTCAAAAGAATTGCAAAGTTACACACAGAAGGTGGATTGTTTCTGACTTTCAGAAGGTATTTCCACCCTGATTGGGGAGGGGGTGTGCACTTGCTGAATGATCCCTGAATGGACAAAATGCTTTTTATTAAAGAACCCTTCAGCCCTCACTCTTGAGAGGATATTTTAGTCTCATTGCATTGCCGCCCTGCTCTTTCATCAGTGGCTGTTTCCTTCTTGGCTCAGTTCCAGGGCCTGAAGAACCATTGATCACCAGTGAGGGGATACCTTTGATAGGTGGCCAAGGCCAGGCCGGAGTTTGTCACAGATGATTTGGTTTCGAAGTACAGTTTATGAATGAATAAATTTTAAAAAGCACTTCCACCTAACCTATTCTTTGGTCTGCGAGTGGGAAGTTAAGCTAGAAGAGCAAGGGCAATTAATAAGAATAATGAGGAATACATATTTAAGAAGATGATGATGCATCCAACAGTTGCTTCTCATACTCAGTGGACCTCCCTCACTCTGGCCTCTTCCAGTCTGGAAACCTCATATCCAACAGTATGAAACTATTTGCAGTTTCCTGGGGACACTGTGCAATGTGATATATCTACATCTTTGCACGAACTCTTCTGGTTGTGTTCTATGTCTGGCCCTCCCCTCAGGTCTGAATTCAGCTGTCTAGCTTCCTCTCTTCTCTCTTCAAATAGCAATACTAATAGTGTCTTCCACAACCATTCAGAAACACTAATCTGCTAGACTTACCCTTGTTTATGGGATTATGTGCTCTCAAAGGCATGTAGATATCCCAGAAATCCATAGAAAGTTTTCTGTGCCTTTTTTTGCTTATCAATTATACTAGAAAATTTTAAGATAAAAATCCTATAAATTAGGAGATAAGCATGTTATGTAGTGTTTTAATTTTTCTTAAGATATGAAATAAGATTTCTTTGATAATATTTTCTCTCATGGCTAATTTCAGATTCCTTGATGCAGGCAATCTTTTTCTTTGGTTTGGTGGGAATATTTGAAGAGCAGTGATGGAAACTTCTGAGATTGCTTACTCTTCCTTAAATTGTATTCATTTGTTACATGTTTGTATTGATGGGAATGGCAGGGAATACATTTCGTAAAGCCACACAACGTTATTAACATCTCAGATACAGGATGAAATCTTGTGTTTTTAATCTTCAGCCAAAATGAAGTAGGCAAAAATTCACCATGCATATGGTAAAATTATGACATTAGTTAGAATAACCTTCCCTGTGAAGGTCTAGGTATAGATCCAGCATAAAAACAAGAAGGAAAGCCAATGTATGTGGTTGTCTATCATAGAGAAATTTTTATTAGTCAGTGTTTCATTGCCACTGATCTTCATAGCACAAACTTCAGCAGACATTGTGAAGTATTGGAGACAAGTCAGACTTGATCAGAGCTTGTTTTATAAACTCCTAGAGCTGGCCATGAACCGAAAACTCATCTAGTCCAAAGATGGCATATGTGCATGTGTGTATGGATAGTCCTACTTTCTAAGAAGCTGGTAGACATCATTAATAGATCACAAGAGTCCTTTATCACTAATAGTCATTACAGATACAGAACATTTATCCAGGAAGCACAGCAAGTTAAAATGCTGGTGAAGATAAGTTCAAATAACATTGATTGACTTCAAACTTAAATCCAAAGAATTCAGTGATGTTCTGGACAGGAAGACACGAGGCTTCTAATCACCTCTGAGTCGAAACATTCTCTATAGCTCATTTATTGCATTCTCATTATTTAATCACTAGCGAATATGCATATGGTTAATAAAAATAGTTTATACTAAAGCATCCCTGGACATCAACTATCGCAGCCTTAACAACACTGCCAAATACAAATTGTTAAGCCCATTTTGTATGTAGGAAAAGTCAGACTACCAGAGCTGCAGAGCAGGTGGCACATAGTTTGGTCTGCTAGATGTTTTTAAAAGAAAATTGAGATGGCGGTTAAAAGTCAGACAATTCAGTATGAAAATTGGGTTTCAACACATTTTATTTGAAAGTAATGATAAGACTTTTTATTTTTCATGTGAGGACAATTGGTTCATGCTTCATAGAAACTGCACCACTTAAATGACTGTATCCAGTGTGCCAGAAAGTGTAGAGTGAGGCTGGTACCCAATTCACTAGAGTCCATTGCATATTCACCTGCTTCACTTACATTACTTGAGATTTCATGTGATCAGAATTAGTATTGATCACTCTAGTATCCCCCAAGACAAACTCCTTTTTGGATTTTTTTGTCATGACTTTTGCTCTTCTCACTGACATGAAGACCTTTCTATTCTACTTCCATATTGCTGAAACAATAAAATTGGTAGAGGTTGGAGAGAGGACTTGAGAGATGTGGGAGTTGCAGGTAGAAGTTGTTAAAAGTGGTAAAAGTTCTGCTTTCAGTCATTCTCTTAAGCAGATGTTTTCCATTTTCATGATGTTTTCTATCCATAGCATATGACTAACCAGTCTGACTTAACAACCTATGGTATAGAGACTGTGCTCTCAATTTGTAAACTGTATTGGTTCTCAATAAAGTTTTATTGCCTTTATCATAATATTATATATATATATGGACTGTTAATAAAGTAGAATTGTAGAATTTCTGTGAAAATACTTTATAAGAAGGGTTGAAGCATTTTATGTCTTCCTATAGATCCACATTCCACGAGGAACAATTTTTATCATGTAAATTCTTCAAAACTTTGTAGGAAGAGATCCAATTGAGTCCTTTTATTTCAAAGCTTACCCTCTGAGGCTACCCAGCACCTCTGGAAAAAGTAGATATTTTCAAAATAACTTATTTGATGAGCATTTGGCTTTCTGTGAGATTGACAAGTTTTGATACTTCTACTTTCAAATTAACTCTCCTCCTTTGTGTTTGTACTTGAAGAATTTGAATGAGATAGTCACTACAATCACCCTGGTTCACTTTCTTCAACTCCTAAAGCATTCAAAGTGACATATGTAAAAACAGAAAGTGCAATACATAGTTATTGAAGTCTAATTATGCTTAATTTTGTCAAGACATAAGAATGTGTGTTTCTAGGTTTCTCATTTATTAAATATGTTTAATTAGTCAAAATTGAATATTAAAGAGCTAAACTATTAGAAAGATCTAGTTCTGTTGCTTTCTCACTGCAAAATCTGTTGTTCTACTTAGCTGTCTTGATAGTAACGTCAATTTATAAAAGGAAGACAATCGTATGTTCAAAAAGTTTTGTTGCAAAGATAGAATGTAATCTCTTGTACAATGTTTCACTGTAGTACACTATAAGATCTTTATATGTAGAAGGTTCATCTGTTTAACGTCTGCACTGAAGTTCATACAAAGGAAAAACAGCTCCCTCACCCACTGACCCCATTCATGCAGTAGGTACAAAGTCACTGGGTGGCTTTGGAGAATTTCCCAGCTGGTTGGGGCAGAATTGGGAAACCCCCTGCTGAACATCTGAGTACAGGGCCCCAATTCAGAGAAGCTTCACAGAACTTTTGACTAAAATACACTACTTCCATTATTCTCCCTGTGCCCATCTTAAATTGCCCTACTCTCCCACCCTCATCATACCAACCATGTCAGAACCTCCGCCAGTTCCCACTTGTCTCTTGGAAGGGTAATAAGGAAGAATATTTTTATCTAATGATAACAAATCTCAAATTAACTTCATAACCAGGTGGAGCGAGGCTGATTCACAAGAGCTGTTTCCAGTCTCAAGATTGGCAAGGTTCCGTGGTGAAAGCCCACTGGTTTGTCATAGGCATTGGTTAGTCAGCCTTGGTGTCCACCTAAAACAACAAATTTGTATATGAAACAATAAGTAGAAATAGTGACAGGGAAGCCGCAGGTTTTGGAAGCATATGTTCACCATCTTTTAATGCTGAATTATTCCGTGACGAGTAAAGAACATTTAAAGAAAATAAAAAAAAAACCCACTAAGTAGACACATAAGCCATGCTAGTTCTTTGAAAAACATGGGGACTAATTGGATAGATTTAAAAAAGAAGAAAAACCAGCATTATAACTGGATTTTTTTTCTGGTCCTGGCTCCCGCAGTCCTGCCATCCTGCAGTCACTCAGACCCAAGTAAACACACAGAGGTTTATATTTATTAAAACTCCTCAGCCATTAGCTCAGGCTTCCTGCTGACTATCTCTTACACTTAAACTCAGCCCATTTCTGTTCATCTATATGTTGCCACATGATCCGTGGCTTTACCTGTGTGTCATTACATGTTGCTCCCTGGACAGCAGGCTGCTGTCTCTTCACTCAGCTTTCCTCTTCCCAGAATTCTCCTTGTCTGCTTATCCCGCCTATACTTCCTGCCTGGCTACTGGTCAATCAGTGTTTTATTAAACCAGTGTACAAAAGCATTATCCCGCAGCACAGCATTGTTCTAATGTGTGTTTGTTTCAACTACTGCAAAGTTATCAATGGAAAATGTGCCTTCTGGCCCTTTGTCATGAGTGCAATTCACCTTAAGATAGGATATGATTCAAATATAAACACCCAATGCTTGCCGTGGATTTCCTCTGCAAATAGTACAGTTTTTGTTTTGTTTTGTTTGCATTTCTTGACTTATTAAGAAAAGCCTGGAGAAACCACTGAACATGGTAGAAAGCTCTGCTAAGTCTTCAGTCTTCTCACATTCTGCAGGATTTGGAATAGGAGTCAATAACATGGAAGAAGCATTTGGTATTCTTTTCTTGCATGCATTCTTATTTTAACAACTTTTTTGAAATATGATTTATACATCATTGCACACCTATTTGAGGGTATTTGCACGGCTGCAGAACCATCATTGCAATGCTGTCTCTTTTTTTTGGCTTTTTGAGACAGAATTTATCTGTGTAGCTCTGGCTGCCCTGGAACTCACTTTTCTGACCAGGTTGGCCTCGAACTCACAGAGATATGCCTGCCTCTGCCTCCCTGAGTGCTGGGTTTAAAGGCATATGCCACCACTGCCTGGCACAATGCTATATTTTAATATTATAATTTACCATATTATTAAACAAACTAGCTTGTCTTTCCTTCTTATACATAACAGATTTCACTTACAAACACACATTCATTAATAACTATTGTTCAGTTGGCATATGTTTCTTACACTTGACCATAACAACAACATATATCCATTTGGGGTTACTTTTTGTCCTTAATATCAACAGAGAAGTTAGCATATAGTGAAGTTTTATATGTGTGATATGATTAAACTCATACGCCTCACTGCTACCATCTACCAAAGAGGATAAAAATGAATATCATAAAGGTATTTAGGGTACCACAACATATAACACACATAAAATGCCATGCAAATCTTAATTATTCATTAGGAAATGTTTTCTACTGAGAGTAATATATAGGTTAGAGAGACATAAATCTAGAAATATGTAGATTCTAGATTTACTTCAAACCTTCTTCCTTCTCCCAAGAACAAATAAAGTTTAGATGGCCCAGAATTGTCTGTGACCCTATAACAAGATGTTAGCAAAAGTAAAGTACAGTATCTCCAAACCCAGCCCTTCACACCTCTTCAAGGTTCTCATAACACTCTCGCTCCTTATTCGAGTGACAGACACAGAAGGTCCTATGGCAGACCTATGTCTCAAAGGAAATCTAAGAAACCAATTACATCTGCAATTACATCTGATATAAGGGAGCATTTGTTGATCTTGTTCAGTAGGTCACTGAGATATCATGATTGTTTACTACTTACCAAACATTAAACAGAATTTAATAATTCAATTTTAGATGTTTCCATAACCAAAAAAATGAAATAAAGTATTAATTAGCAGGAAAGGGTGATCAACAAAGTTAATACAGGATTGAAGGATTTGTCATTTGATTATGCAGTTGCAAGAAGTTTCGTTTCATTCCAATTTGTAGGTGCTTGGAGTACAAATCACATGCCTGGCAAACCAACATCTTTTTCAAAAAGATTACAAAGAGAACCCTAATACTAAACATTGACTACACATGGCCGTCTTTGGCAAGGTAACATTGACACTCAAGGACGAATTAGATATTTTGTAGGCAAAAAGTGAAAGAGAATAGCACAAAGCCAGATACACATTTTTTCCCATTGGAAAGCTTAACAAACTCTAAGCTCTCACAAGTCATTATATGGAAAGCCAAGAAGAAACTTATTTATAAGAAGTAAGTGAGAGCAATGATAAATTATGTTTCAATAGCACATTCAATCCTAAGGACCTTTCTAGCTAAGATTGAATGTGGGGATATGAAAAGTAAAATTAATTAATTTCAAAGTATATCTAAGAACCAAGTCTAGGTAACAGATCAGAATGTTTTTATTGGACATAGAATTGACTGGCAACTTAGCAATTAGAAATCATGAAAGTGTTAGAAGAATTATACTGACATAAAGTCACTAACTCATTTAAAAGTTTAAGTCCTTTAGACTTAAGTCATCTTTAGGATTATAATCTAACAAACAGGCAAGGATGGTAAATCCTTTAAGAATGATGTGCTCTGCTACTTGTTTAAGATGTCCCCTAAAATAACTATTGTCCAAAGAGAGACAGCACTCAAGGATAGAACCACAGGTCATTGAATACACAAGAAAGGGTGTTTTCCTAGCAGTGAACAGAATTGGGGCTTAAAAATGGAACTTTCTCCAGTATCCACACCAGTGAGACCTCATCAGACTGATCCTGTGGAAGGTCAGGACAACAATGGCCAGTGTCTGAACTCAGGGTCCCCAGATCATGAAGTATGATCTGAAATCTAAGTGTAAAGGGTACTTGGGAAATGCCATTGGGAATCACTCTAAGGAAGGAAGGAAGTATAAGGGTTATGCTGAGAAAGAATTTGAACCATAAATATTCACAATAAAGTATTCAACCAATCTTGCCGAAGCTTAGAAGTTGCAAAAATCTCTTCAAGAATGCCCCAATTGATGCAAACAGGTAATATCTTTGCACCCTGCATCAATTATTGAATACAAACTGCTGCAAAATAAGTCATAGCTTTATCCCAGGTAGCTTCCTTAGACAGCATTTCTTGGAGGAGATTCAGCCATGAACTATCAGCAATTAATGCTCCTGAGGGAGGTCTATGATGAGTTCCCAAGTGTCTTTTGTAAATGGTGGTTTATATTTCTTGTATGTTTCTCCTTCATAAATTAGATTATGTGTTTCAGCAATTTATCTGTGGTCTACTATTATATAATAACTTGGGGGGCTGGAAAGGAAGATTAGGGGCAGATGCCTTATCCTTGTGGATCATCAGATCATTAGGGCAGACATCTGGGAGAGTGGAGAGGCCTGCATATCATCTGGAGATATGGTTTCTTTGAACAGAACATTAAGCTGTCCCCTGCAGGGAGAAGGCCAGCATATTTCATGTTTAAGACGAATAATGAAATTGACTGTTGGAGACCAAAGAGGATCAATCAGATCTCTTGCTCCTTTTCAATTCCATTTTCCCTTCATGCAAACACAGGAGAACCTCATTTCCAGCTTCTTCTTCACTGAGAATATATTTAGTTGTAGCCAACAGAATGTGGATCTAACAGACGGAAGCCACTTTCAAGCATGGTCCTGAAAGTCTTCTCTAGAACCTCAGCTGGTCCTTCCCTTCCTTTCAGGAAGCTGAAAGTGAAAGATTCTCAACTTGGGAAAGCTATTTTATAATTATATAGGTGAACCAAAATATTCAAGGTGCTGGAATACCTAAATTACTCTTCGAAAGAGGTGACTGACCCATGGCAGATGGTGATGAGGATGATGAGGATAACAAATGGAGTTTTCTGGGAAATCACTAAGATTAAGGATTGTGTTTTAGCACTAACAAGAAATAATTAATCTGAATTGTAGCTAAAAATACCATGGAATACATTTCTAAAGCTAGGAAAGCAGACAAAATTACACAGAAAAGCCACAGAATGACAAAACATTTCCAATCTCTAAGAAAATAGTCGAATGAAATTGAGACTCATGTAG
>CABHPH010153904.1:20000-33362 GCA_902168325.1 Peromyscus nudipes
GAAAATCAACAGGATAGACAAACACTTACCCTAACTAATTAAAAGGCAGAAAGAGAATATCCAAATTAGCAAAATAAGAAAAGGGGGGACATTGTAGTTGAAAGGTTTTCTCTGGTCCCACCCAGCCCCGCGGTCCCACAGCCACTTATAAAATAATTACTCGGAGGCTTAATATTATCTACAAACTGTATGGCCTATGGCAGGCTATCTGCTAGCTAGCTCAAATATCTTAAATTAACCCATTTCTATTAATATATGTTTTGCCACATGTCCCATGGCTTTACTGGTCTGCTGGCATGTTGCTCCTTTGGCAGCAGGCTGGTGTCACTCCACATTCCACCTTTCTCTTTCCTGTCTCTTTCCTTAGATTTCCTACCTGCCTCTAAGCTGTCTTACCATAGGCCAAAGCAGTTTATTTATTAACCAATGAGAACAACATATATTTACAGCGTACAGAAAGACTTCCCACAGTACCTCTCCTTTTCTGTCTAATCAATAAGGAAGTTTGTAGCTTTAATATAGCAAAATAACATAAAATAGAACAGTTATAAAGCAGGAATTATAGTTATAATATCTACTCTATTTGTATTTGGCAAAATTAAATGAAACATTCTATCTATCCTATATTTGTGAGTCTCAGTTTTCATATCTAATTTATATTTTAGCATAACCAAGGAAAATTATAACTATTTAGTCTTAACTACATCAAGGACACTAGAAGGATATAATATTACCTAAGTAAACAAGAAGTGCATTGTAAGCAACTACCAAAAATCTAGAATGACAGTCACCCAAAGTTCCTCTGCAACATTGGGTCATCCATCTTCAGCCTATAGGTCTAGAGTTTTTTAGTCTCTTCTCCCTGTGTCTTGTAGAATATCTGATAGTCTTCTTTGTGAATCAGGATCCTAAAGGACCATCTTACCTTGTTTGTGCAAAATTTAGTGGTCATTTTTCATGGGTCCTATATGTCCAGTCAATATAACATTTTGTCAAGCAGTCCAGGCAAGAACAGTTTCTTGCCCAAATGGCTAACTTTTCCCATAAGTAAAGCAAACTCCATAATGAGCTTCCTCAATGTTTATCAGTTTCTTTGAAGTAGATTGGTGCTACCAAGAGTAGATATGTCTTAATGTCCAGAAAAGTCTAAGTTTTTAAAACATCTTAAATGCCATAGTCTGTAGGTCTTTGAAGTGTTTGAAGATTACCTATGTAACTGAAATATATCTATGTATACCTAGAAAACTTAACTAACATGACTGTAAGTTTGATTATCATAGATAACTAATTATTAATCTGTATTTCTTAATTATACATTATAATTTCAAATGAGCTGTACAAACATAATACCTTAAACAAGAGTAGAGATATACATACAATATAACAAAATTAACTTTAAATTTGTATCAATAAACTAAAATCCATAGCAATATAAAACATTTTAAACAAGTCATTGCTCTTTAAAAATAGATTCATAACTTACCTTTTTATCCTATACTATCTATATCCTACAGTTCTATATCATATCCCCCTTTCTTCTTTTAGAAAGAAATTGAATACAACCAATAACAACTTGTAACAAACTGCTAAACAGAAACAAACATCCATAATCCATTTTTGGGAACATGAGCATAGTTTTCTAGGCTACTTCCTGCTGATTTGGGGCACTGGTAGTCTTAAGGAGATATAAAAAAAATTTTATGATTATGGTCAAGTCATGACTGGAGTAGTCTGTGAGGCTGTATTCTCTGAGCCAGTTGCCTTGAAGCTGTTTTGGATGTTGGATCATCTGGAGATCCCTCAGGGGGTCTTCCTTGATGGAACCATATTAATCTGGAAGGAATCCACAGCTTTCATTCTTCTATGGAAAGAAAAGCAGAACCTCTTTTCCAAAGCAACATATCCTTAGACATAAATTTTGAAGTCAGCATACCTTTAAAATATATATATTGTTTTAACTCAGCAGCCTTTACAATCAAATGTCTTTCTGCAGTTAAAAATCCCAAGGAGACTATAATCCAAACTCTCTGTGTGATTTCCATCTTTACATGGCTTACTTTTTATATTACTTTTACTGTTTCATCAAAGACTTTATTTTTTAAAATTATCTATTTTTTATATAACTATTCTCCTTTTCTTCTCTCTTTCAAGCATATATACATTTTTACATATAATGTAAACCATTTAGAGGTTTATTCCATCTGAATCTGTCTTTTGTGTATCTATAATCCTTTTTTGATCATTGCAAATGCAGCATGGCTAAGATTGAAGCAGCAGCCCTATCTTCTGACTCCACCCACTTCAGTTTCCCAACATGGCAGAGGTACCCAGGAGAGTCATGCTTACCCCCAAATTATTCCACAAAATATAAACAGAAGGAACATTGCCAAATTCATTTTATGAGGCCACAGTCACCCTGATACCAAAACCACACTAAGACTCAACAAAAAAAAGAGAATTACAGACCAATTTCCCTCCTGAACATAGATGCAAAAATACTCAATAAAGTACTTGCAAACCGAATTCAAGAACACATCAAAAAGATCATCTACTATGACCAATTAGTCTCCATCCCAGAGATGCAAGGATGGTTCAACATACAAAAGTCTGTCAATGTGGTCCATCATATAAACAAACTGCAAGAAAAAAAAACCTCTTGGTCATCTTATTAGATGTTGAAAAAGTCTGACAAAATCCAACACCCTTTCATGATAAAAATCTTGGAGCTATCAGGGATATAGGAGACATACCTAAACATAATAAAAGAAATAAACAGCAAGTGGGTAGCCAACATCAAATTAAATGGAGAGAAACTCAAGGCAATTCCACTAAAATCAGGAACAAGAGAAGACTGTGGACTCTCACCATCTCTATTCCATATAGTATTTTAAGTTCTAGCTAGAGCCATAAGACAGCTAAAGGAGATCAAGGGGATACAAATTGGAAATGAAGAAGTCAAAGTGTCGTTATTCACAGATGATATGGTACTATATATAAGCAACCCCAAAAATTCTACCAGGGAACTTTTAGAGCTGACAAACACCATTAATGAAATGGCTGGATACAAGATCAACTCAAAAAAAAACCAAAAATCAGTAGCTCTCCTATATACAAACAATAAACAGGCTGAGAAATAATTCAGGGAAACATTATCCTTCACAGTAGCCACAAATAATATAAAATATATTGGTATAATTTGAACTAAGCAAGTGAAAGACACGTATGAAAAGAACTTCAAGTCTTTGATGAAAGAAATTGGAGAATAGATCAGAAGATGGAAAGATCTCCCATGTTCATGTGTCAGTAGGATTTACATAGTAAAATTTCCATCTTACCAGAAGCATTCTATGGATTCAGTGCAATCCCCATTAAAAACCCAACACAATTCTTTACAGACCTTCAAAGAACAATACTCAGCTTTATATGGAAAGACAAAAAAATCCAGAATAGCTAAAATAATCCTGAAAAAAAAACTTATGAAGTTATCACCATCCATTCCTGATTTCAAGCTATACTACAGAGCTATAGGAATAAAAACCACATGGTATTGGAAAAAAAATAGACAGGTGAATCAATGGAATTAAATGGAAGACCCAAAGGTAAATTCACATACCTATGGACCTGATTTTTGACAAAGATGCCAAAAATCATACAAAATGAAGGAAAAAGAGAGCATGTTCAACAAATGGTGCTGGTCTAACTAATGTCAGGATATAGAAGAATGCAAGTAGATCCATATATACCACCCTGTACAAAACTCAAGTCCAAATGAACCTGATAAAAGAGAAAGTGGGGAATAGCCTTGAACACACTGGCATATGTGACAACTTCCTGAATAGAACACCAATAGCACAGACACAGATAGACAATTAATAAATGGGACCTCTTAAACTGAAAAGCTTCTGTAAGGCAAAGGACACTGAGTGAACTAACATAAGCCCCAAAAGACAAGCACTATTTTTTTCTCATATGTGGAGCTTATCTTCAGTTCATTAGATTTATATATATGGGTTGTAATGGGTATCTGTACCTACTTGGAGGCAAAGAGATCTGGGGATGAATGAGATGTAAAAGGAGGGTAGTATAATACATACCAAGTTAAAGCAGTTGGGGAGATTATTAGTATATAAAGGTTTAAATTGGTATAGGCCTGGGGGAGGAAAAAGATGGTGGTCAGAGGAATTTTAACCAAAGCTAAGGATAAATTAAAAAACAGCTGAGCAGAAACATATAACCTTAAAAACTAACTAAAAATATAATTTTAAAATTATAAAGAATTCAAAGTGAAATAGGTGGATAGGTGGATAGGTGGATAATGCTGTCCCAGAAATCACAGGTTTCTAAACACAAATCCCAGGTATGCCACTTGCTTATGAGTTGTTGGCCAAGAAGTCACCAAAGGCTCCCAAGATAATAGAGGTTATTAATAGCCATTGTTACTCACTAGAACTAAAGGGTAAGACCTTATTGTTGAAATCACCACACAATTTGGATACAGAACACAGAGAAATCAATGTGGGAGTCTGCTGAAGTACTGCTTCCTGCTGGCTAGAGTTTATACCTCTACAAGGCTGCTATGTGGACTGTTAGCTGAGAAGGATTATTAACAAACGTATCCAATTGTGGACCCTGGGTGCTATGGTACTAAACCTGCTAGGCAAGATATACTTACTGGTGCAACTGTGGCATGACTGTTTTGAGGGTAACCAACCACTTTTTTATTGGGTTTGAGTCCTGTTCCATGAGAAGAAATACATGTCTGATACTGTAAACCTGACAAAAGTCTATTTGGAGGGAACTCACAGCCTCTGGGATGGAATCTACTACTATTGCTTTGCTGAATGGACACATGGTCAAACTGCCTTTTAAACATTTGTCTTAATACATAGATTGGTGCTATGCTTAGCCCTGAGCAGAGAAAATCTCTTTGCAGTTGTTCATAGTTAATGAAGAGACTTACAACTGCTCGAAGTGCTGAGAACAATGACACTTGAGGGCTCAGCCCTTGTCGGAAAATTACATCACCACCTCCAAGGCCCAGGGAACATTGCATGAAACAGAATAGAAAGAATGTCATAGCAGAAAAATGTGGAAAAGTGCTATGAAATGCTCTCTTCTGTGTTTGACATGATTCTTGCAAACATGAGCACATGGGAGCTATGATTACCTGTACAAGACCATAACAGAACTGGGTACTTCAACATTACACCACAAAGAAGAGGGAGGTAATCCATGAGGCCACCCTCCCTGAAGGGTTCTTGACAGTTAATAGTTGTTAACTGGGGCTGGGGTGTCATTTTCTTCAGTATAGCCACTGGGAAATTGCCCACGCTATCTTAAATTACCCCTCTCCATGCTGATACTAGAAACTCCAAATAAAATCAGTTGGTTGAAATTAAAAAGACACTGAAGTAGGAGAGAGACTGGTGAAGAAAGAATTCAGAGAGAGAGAGAGAAATAAGAGAGGTAATTGGAAGTGAATATGATCAAAATACATTGTGCATTTCTGTGAAATTGTCAAAAGGTGATGTTGAAGTTTAAAAAGTAAGAGCAAACAAGAAAAAAAAGACAGTGTCTGTCTTAAAGAATACACTTTCTACCTTTCAGTTTTAGAAACTTCTGTTTATGGTATAAATTTTGTCTCCATTGCACATTGTTTGAGTTAGTGTAGCAATTTTTTGAGAGGGAAAACTGCCTAGGCCAGATGGAAAGTCTCTCCAGACTGTCTGTGACATTTGTGTGTAAACCAGAGTTAAACCACCATCAGGGCTTTCTGAAAGTCCCAAGAGTACATCATTAGATGGGATGACTAAAGGTCAAGAATATGGGCTATCTAGATGTCAATGAAATCTGACAGATTATGACAATTTAATAAACCCTACAGAGACAAACTGACATCAAAGTTTGGATGAGACACTGATGACTAAAAATGCTGCAGAACCAACCAAGACCACCAGGGTCATCCAGCTGTTGTTAGAAGGCATTTTCTTCAACACAAGTGGTAGATCAGTGTTGAGCACCTGACAACCTGAAGGCATTTTCTTCAACACAAGTGGTAGATCTGTGAGCTCTCTTTTTATCTTCAACACCCAAATATCTTAAGGAAATCAAGGAAATTACATTAGAATTTTTTTATCAGGATTTTGGACAGTAAGGTGTCCCTGGCTACTAGTGTGTTCCAAATAATAGTTTCATCTTATAGGAATAACTGATTGTCCAAGAAATAGAAATGTTATATGTTAATCAATGTTTGCCAGAGGAACAGAACCAATGAGAGGCAAAAAAGAAGAGATTTGTTGCTATGGGATGATCTCACACAATAAAAGACTGAGAAGTCCCACAATCTGTCTTCTGCAAGCTGAAGACCTACCATTCTGCTATATTTTGTGAAATTTAATGTTACTAACCTAACAAACTTCTGGACACACTTTTGATGGTTTTGTTGCTGTTTTTACCTGTGGCCTTACCTGTGAAGGATCATTGTGATTAGGTTAATTAAGAAGGCAAGACCCATCTATACTTGCCCAGGTGTGGGTCATAGACTACAGAAGAAGCATCCACTGTGCCCTGCCTCCTGACTAAACATACAATGTGACCTGCTGCCTCAAGTTTTCACCATCTGTGCCATCATACCAACATTATCTCCTAACTTTTATTCATTCTTTTCTTTTCGCTGATTTTGGGGATTAAATCCATGGCCCTGTACAGACTAGGCAAGCTTTTTGCCCATGAAATATATACCCTGTCTAAATTAATCTTTTTATACTACAGAAAACCAAGTATATCGTTTTCTGGAGTCTACAACATAAAATGTCATTCAGAGCTTTACAACTCACCAAAGTAGAACAAGAGACAAGAATGCTCATTTGAAATATAGGCCCTACAAAAAAAATGACAAATCATTAATTGGCTATAGAAATTGGATAATATGAATAGTTAATCATGCCCTCTATGACTCGGAGGGATAAAAGTGAAGATTTATATTCAAAGATGAGTAAGATGCGCAGATCACAGAAGGAATAAGCATATTTCAGGCAAGGAGAGCAAGGATTACTGGTAAGTGGAGATGTAAAGAGATTGATACATTTGCCTTGGGTCCATAAGTAGTTCAGTGAAACTAGGAAGAAAAGAGCAATAATGTTGATTGAGAGCATAGCAGAGCAGATCAAAGAGTATTTCGTATGCTGAAAAAGAGTATTGCCAGGGCCTAACACTTCTGCAGCTGCAGTTCCACGCGTACTCCATCTGTTCCTCAGGCAACACAGCTCCACCTCGCTCAGGAAGACTGTTCTTGCCTCTGCTACCTCTGCATCCCAGCTGTCAGAGCCTGGCTCTTTCCCAATTGCCAACTACATCTTTGCAAATTATCACCTTCTGAGAAAGGAAGTTTCTTGAAATTCAGTCTGAAATAAATTCAATGACTTCTTTTCTACTCTGTTTTGTTTTCCCCTTAGTACTTTCTATTTCAAACTATCTTGCTTATGGATGTGTTGATTTATGCAAATTCCACTTTTACCACTGGGATAAAACTCTGCTGCCAAGGAGATCTTTCCTATTTGAATAACCAATGCATTTCTAGCATCTTCAACAATAGGAAGTACCCATCTGATCTTCGTGGGGTGGATGAAAAAGGACTGTTGAAGAAGACCATTGGGTCCAATCTTAACTTGGGAAGGTCGTTTGGATTATGTTGTAGGCCACTTTGGGGACTGACATTCGTTTTATTGGACAGTAGTTTCAACAACCTTGTGTTGTGTAGTGTTTTTTGTTTGTTTGTTTTAGAAAAAGATACACATTTCTTTCCGTTCTTGACACTATTCTGTATCTAGAAGATAATATTAGCATATTATTGTATTTACTGGTGACATGGGAGAAATAATCTGAACTATTTGGGGTTTCCCTGGTGACAATGGAGTGTTGCTGTGAGGTTAATGCTCATGGTAGTTTCCACTTTATGCAAAGTAAGCTGGAATATCCATGTTTAAGGGGTTGAGAAGATAAATGAGATGAAGAAAAAGAATTCTTCTGTCTCCTTCATTCTGTTCAATTTTATGATTTCCAATATTATCAGCCTTAGAGGTTTGTGCAGTAGATGAAATAATAGTGGCTGGGTCCATTTTCTCTCTCCCAAAGATGATTCTTTAATATCAGTTATAGAAGATGCTTCAGAATTAAAAGAGCAACGTGTTCCCCAATGGGCCAACTCTCTGTGATGGAGTCTGATATCAGATGTCTTCCTTTACCAGTCGTCATGCACCCACCTTCTCAACAGAGCACACACCCCTTGGAGAGACACCAACAAGAGTAAGCAAGGACTCAGCAGTGCTATTTGCTTTTCTCTCTTATCCTTCCAGAAGAGTACACACAACATTTGAACAAATTTAAATCATTCTCTTAAGCGTCAGTTCTTCATGCTATTCTTTCCCTCTCATAAAAGTGTGACCTAATGTCTTCTTTCCTTCTTAGCACCGAGAAAAAAGAGGTGAAGAAAGAGGTGTTTGAGCTTTCTAATCTGTTGCCTAATACTGAGCATGAGTTGGAATTCTACAAAAATGCAGGTCAGTGTATCAGAAGCTTCTGAAGGCTGCTGGAAAAGGGTGACCAGGAATCTTTATCACCCTCACCTCCACTCACCTTAAAACACCCTTATCTTTATTACTTAGAAGTTTGAAGTTATGAATAAATAGTAGACTCTGATAGCTGTAATTTGAGTTAACACTGAAGGTTACTAGAATGAAAAGAGTCTAAATGCACCTTTGAGAGAGCCCAGTGCTGGCCTGGTATGAACTAACCACCACTCTTCTCATGTTGAGTAGAAAGAATATTTTTCCCTTAGTCAGTCCAGCGGTATATCAGTATGTGAAAGATTTTAACATGTGTTGTCTCACATAAAAAGCAGATAAATTCACTGGGGCTGTGGAAATATAAACATGAACCCAAATATCATCATTTCAATGCTGTTTTGTAAATCACAACATTGCTATTATTTGTCTTTTAACATAAATATTAAATAAATATACACATCTAATTTGAACTTTTAGAAATTTTAATTGTACTGACAACTTTGGAAAAAAGCATTCCAATTTATCATGCTGAACTGGCATTGAAGAGAAATAAACAGCTATACTAATCTATAAATACTAATTTTTTTACTTTACTTTGACAGGGGTAACACACTGTCCTTGTTTGATTAATTAATTTCTGTTGCTGTGATAAAATATTCTGAAGAAAAAGCACAACTTGGTGGAAAGAACAGTTTATTTCAGCTTGTAATTCCAGGTTACAGTTATTACTGAGAGGAAATCAAGGAAGCAATTCAAACAGCTAGTCACTTCACAGTCACAATCAAGGTCAGAGAGAAAAGCATGCATACCTGCACACTTGCTTCCTTGTTTGTATCCACTCACTTTCTCCACTCTTATGTCATTCCAGACTTCCTGGCTAGGGAATGGCACCACTTATGAAGGGCAGAGTCTTCCTATATCTGTTAATTTGACCCACAGTCATCTCCACAGGTCAGCCAGATCTAGATACTCTCTCATTAAGACTCTCTTCCCAATGTAAACATAATTTGCTTGTTGATAGTCAACTTTTCACTCTTGTGTGAATGTATTAAAACTGTATAAAATCTCTGAGACATCATTAAGAGTTTAAAACTTGCCGGGCGTTGGTGGCACGCACCTTTAATCCCAGCACTCGGGAGGCAGAGCCAGGCAGATCTCTGTGAGTTCGAGGCCAGCCTGGGCTACCAAGTGAGCTCCAGGAAAGGCACAAAGCTACACAGAGAAACCCTGTCTCGAAAAACCAAAAAAAAAAAAAGAGTTTAAAACTTAAAATGGGCAAGTAGAGAAGGAGCCATGTTATGTATAAGAGGTACAGGATAGGAAAATATAGTCAGTGAACAAATAGAAGATATTTTCCTAAATCTTGGATTAGCTATAATTATCTGTATAGGGTATTCACTCCCTCCCCAAATCAGCATGAACAAAGAACTTCTCCATGTCCCATTGTAATTAACTTTCCAAAAGTAAACAAAAAAGGATATAGGAGAAAAAAAGACTCTCTTCCCATGTGATTAAAAGTCACAAAGCATGTTTGCTTTGTAGGTGTATACCAATGGAATACTGACCACACTCTGTGCCAGGTCTAGTAAACAGAACTCAGGGAGCTTAGGCTGAGCTCAGGCAGATGTGTGGGAAGTCTCAGGATTCCTCAAGACTTACAAACTTCAGCCAGCTGATTTATAAAATCTTCTGCTACATGATTTTATTCTTATGACAGTTAAGGACAATAATAGAGCACATCTCATAAGCTTTTGTGGGAACTTAAGGAGACAGTGCTAATAGAATGGTTAACATCATAAGAGTTAACCATCTATAAATTTCACCTTGGACTTTTAGGAAAGAAAGTAGTGATTTTCACTTTACATGTCCAGAAACAATATCAGGGCTTTTACATCATAAAAGTACTAAGGTCTTAGATTTGGTTCCAAACTCTTTTATCTTATTTCTAGCATCCTGGGATAAAAATAAAGAGTTTTGTGTTGGGTTCTTTGAAAAGGAATCTGTCTGTGCCCATAATTTCCCCAGCCGAGTTCTTTAAAACTGTGTGCAGGAGTCAGAGAGCACAATTCTTCTACTCCCATTTCCATCCTGGTAAACAAAACAAGTGTATGTTGGAAGCTTGTCTTACAAGAATTTGACAGGAGGAGCTCATGTGCTATTTGAGTTACTAATGGGATAGCAAACAGTTCCTACCATTTACTTTGTACTTTGATAATGTCTTGGTTTGAAGGGTCACACAGGCCTTTCCAAACATTAACTTATTTCCCCTTTCTAACATTTTCTAGGGTCAGAGAAGGTTAACATGCCCTTTGTTTTACAGATGAGAAAACTGAGATCTGGAAAGGACAGATGAGCTTCCTACCAAGGTCGCCCAACAAGCTGATGTGCTATCCAACATGCTACTCTTGGTTGTGAACAGTCTGGAGCCAATAGCAGGAAATCCATCCAGGCTATCTGGATGTTGCCCTAAAACCTCCAGCATACTGAATTTTATTTTTCTATACTTCTCAAATAAAGCTTAAAATAATTAACACAAATGTATGTTGCAAAGCTGGCTTCCTCAGATCATAGAACAAAAAGGGGAATGAATGAGTCTAAGTCTAAGAACAAAATGTGTTAGCTGCAAGCAAATGTTATTTATATGAAGAATGAGTTTGGGGAGTTGATTCGCTGCATTTTTTCAGGTGAGTGGAACAACATCGGGAAATATGCATACACTTAGACTGAATTTTAGTGCTTTCTGAATACAGAGCATGAGCTCTTGTAGTTAGGAGTCTTTCACTTGTCTTGATTACCTCGATGGGTTCTGTACAGAGATGGGCTACTCATTTGTGAAATTGAGGCAGAAATCCTAAATAAATCATATTTTCACATACTTATTCAAATTCTTATTTCCACTCTCCAGAAGGGAATCCTTTGCTTGCAGACCAGGTCCCCCACCCCCACCGACTCCATAACCTTGTATCTTCCTTTACACCCCATCCACATTTACACAGTGCCCAGTGCTATATCTCTAGATCTCTAGTGCCTAAAAATTGTACTCAGTACACAGTACAGTTCTGTAGGGGTCACAACATAACTACTCAATTACCAAATGAATGAATTTATGTTCTCCTGACAACTCCACTCTCTTAGTACCATGAAATTTGCAATTGTAATTTGTGTGTGTGCCCATCTCATCTCCCAGAAGAGTGGGTAAAGACAGGATTTTTTTTTATCATAAAGTACACTCTGTAGCTGAAGAATTCTCTCCGGGTCCCGCCAAGCCCTGGCAGTCTGACAGCCCACTTGCCACATGGCTCATGGCTTACCGGCATCTTCACATGCTGCTTTTCATGGCGGCGGAGGCTGGCAGTGTCTCTCTGCCTCAGCCTTCCACTTCAAAGAATTCTCTTCTCTGTTTGTCCCACCTATACTTCCTGCCTGGCCACTGGCCAATCAGCATTTCATTTATATAGTGATATCCACAGCAACACTCACTATCTGCATGATGGCTAACAGGAAGATCTTAAATAATTTTACTTTTTATTTAATTTATTTAGCGTGCATGCGTGTGTGTGTGTGTGTGTGTGTGTGTGTGTGTGTGTGAAGATATGTACATGCCGTGGTTTGCATGTGGAGGTCAGAAGACTACTTTGGGAAGTCAGTTCTAGCATTCCATCTTGTTGAGGTAAGGTCTCTATGGTTTCTGCTGCTGCACTGTGGATTCCAGGCTATAGTTGACCCAAGAGCTTCTAATTGATTCTCCTATCTCTGCCACCCATATTGCTTATAGAAGTTCTAGCATTTGAAATGTGTACCACTGCATCCAATTTTTAACATGGGTTCCAGGGATCTAACATAGATTGCCAAACATTTACAGCCAATGCTTTTACCCAAGCATTGGAGACCAGGAGATATCCACCTGGTCAAATAGGTTACAATGGAGAAAATCAATTGGGCAGCTTCATCAATTTCAAGCAATGAAAAAAACGACAAAACAAGATTTGGAAAATTTTTAATTATTCAATATATATATTTTTGAGGAATAGATTAGTTTTACCACACCCTAGATCTTTCCACTGTAAGTAGTTTACAAAGCTCAACAATGTGATTCTCATGAACCATATTGACATTCTATATATGGTTAGATGCTACAGAATCTGTCTGTCATTTTAGGCTAATTCTCCATGAGGACAATGTCTAATCCATCTTTCACCAAGGTTTGGGAGGGGGGGTTCTAGAATCAAATATTCATTCCAACTATCCACCCATCCCAATTTTCAGTAACTTACTAGATACTGTAGTTTGCTATCTAGGTTATTTCTTCTTAGCTGGCCTCTCTGTTTCCATGCGTCTTTCCCCCGGAAAAAGACAAAAAGTGAAAACCAACTCAAGTCCTAATGCAACAGAATAATAGAGACTCCAATCTGGTAGGGCAGCTTTCTGTGGTCAGCTATGCCGGAGAGGAAGGTTAAATGACCTGGTTTCTCACGGTATCTACTCCTTAAGATTGAGCTTCTAACTCAGTAATGGCACAATTCCCTCAGAATTCTCCCTAAAACCCTATTGTGATTCCTAAGCTTTACTTTTAAGTGAATGACAAACAATTAACATGACTTGCAGGTTTGATGATCTGTGCTCCAGTGAGGCCTATGCCCTATCCCTTGCCACACAGGTTAGGCTTATCTGTGAGGGGGGCTTTTTGTTGAAACATGCAGTTATCTAAATCCAGGGTATGTCTTACCTTACATAATGAGAGTTACTTTTATATTGAACTCCATAATATATACATAATACTTAATGACAAATGGGTAGA